>JANJYP010012826.1:0-11910 GCA_024605115.1 Rastrelliger brachysoma | reverse complement strand
TCTCCTCTTCTATTTCATCATCTCCTCTGCCTTTCCTCCACCCTATTCTTGCCCATCGTTATCCCCCTACACAGNGAGAGAGAGAGAGAGAGAGAGAGAGAGAGAGAGAGAGAGAGAGAGAAAGAATGGGATAAGCAGAAAGGCCCAGAGCTGCACAGGGAATCACACATAGAAAGACAAAGAAAGAGAGACTCAGAGTGTGAGGCAAGGAGGAGGGTCAGAGAGAGAGGGAAACAGATATTGCAATTCAAAAGGGAGAGGTCTGTCTGAAATGGGCATCTGTGATATGATGTTATGACTATTTTGGCTTTTATTTATCGGACTGTTCCAGTTGCCACCGAGCACACCAGCATACACTGGATTCGGTGTAATCCTACTTCAGCGACCTGACAGAAAAAAAGCAGATAGAAACACTGTCAGGCAGATTGTCTGGTGTGTTGGCAGACAGAGACAGATTTTCAACAAATCAGTCTGAGAGGCAGTGTGTGGGGGATCCTGCTGGTTTTTGGGCGAGGTTTGTACAAGACAGACTGACAGGCCACAAGCCTCTGATTTGAAGCAGACGAACATGCCATGATTTATTGTACAATACTGAATTAAAGAAAACACAACAATATATTATTTTATCTTGAAAAACAGTTCCCAAATCTATTGTTTGTTTGCTCTGGTCTGAATCAATGGTGAGTTGGTAAACTTTCAAAAAATCCAGGAAATGCAACATGGCTAAATGCAACATATAAGGTTACATTAGCCCAGGTTGGATCTTAATTCATTCTCTGGCTACCAGGAAGCAAAGCCCACTCGTCCAAAGAAGCAGTTCTCTTAAACTTGTAGAGTATGCAGTATCTAGTAATTTGTCAGATCAAGCTAAAATCAAGTTCCCACATAATTCATTTGGGACCTTATTGAGATCATGTCCTCAAAGAGTCTTGGCATGGCTGTTTTTGTCAAGTACAATGGCTCTGTTCAGATCTGCCAAATTGTACCAAGGGAGAAAACAAATCATAGACAAGTCTGATTTAACCAGACTAAACAAGGAAGATTTGAAAATGCCCTAAGGGGAGCTCGAAGTTGACTTTTCCTCACACCATGACATTTTGTGTGAAAATGTTGTGTTGCTTTGCTGAGGTTAAACTTGCCCCATTTGGACATGTGACTGTCAAACTCTCAGTTGACATCTATGCCCCTACCACTGTCGTTTTTAAAATGTCAGAACAATCTCACAGCTTTTAGCTGTCTCGTCAGGCCAGAGAGGTGGCAACATGGTTAGAGAAATGATTGTGTGAAGTGGAAAGTTGTCAGAGAAATGTCCAACAGAAGAGAAGTGAACAGATGACTTAGTAAGCTGAATTTTTAGTTGACCATATATGCGTACAGAGGTAACTTATGAGGACTATATAGGCTGTGTTTTTTCAGGCATGTTGGTGTTTATTGCTGCATGTATCTAAGAGCAGCTCACATCCTTCCATGCATCAGGCAGAAGGCAGATCAGAAATGGTTAAAAACAGATATTGTGTCTGTAAAGTCACTCACAGATTTCTGAATAGACACTGTAGAACCTGAATTGTGTTTTTACTGCTCTTTAGTCATCTTAGCAGTTGTTTTTGCCAAGGAAACGAAGCAACAAAAGGAATCATGAAAGGAGTTGAAGGGACAAGCAAGTCTGACCACATCGGCTGAGCATGACAGGCTAAGACACCTGTCAATCAAGAAAAATGTCTCTAATAGAAAAAAGCAAACAAGGGAGGACTTCCTTTGTGAGACGGCAGTGCAAACAGTGCTGTGAAATGAAAAGCTGAATATTGCGGTTTCAATGTCAAGTCATTTTTCCCCCAGCTTTATTCTTTTGCAGACAGATGCAAGGGAAGTGCTTATTGCTTCCCTGAAGATGAACATTCAAAACCATGAAACCATATCAAATTTGCCACTTCATTAGATGATAAAATATTCTGACCCATCTGGGCAGCAGTTTTCTGTGAGGTGAGAAATACAAGAAGAGTGAGAGATGTCAGGTGTTGTGTTGTGACTTGCCGTGAGGTGAAATGGCGACAGGAAATTATTCAGTGTCCCCAAACACATCTGAACATCTTGAAAAAAAGTAATCAGGGCTCATTTTCTGAATTTCACCAGATGGCCTCAGTGGAAATGGTCAAGTATGGTCTTGTATGGGTGCACATTGTCAATAATAATGTGTGTTTGTTAGTTTGTGTGTATTTGTGGGACTACAGTTGGATAAGATGTTATATTTTCTGTCATACTATTTCTTGATAGACCAATCATAGCTGGATTTAAAGTGCTCTCTGACCAATCGGGGTCAATTCTTTGAGCTCATTCACCAGTCAAACCAATCATAGCTTGATCTGCCGTGTTTATTGAGCAATCAAAGCTGGATTTACAGAGATCACTGACCGATTACAGCTGGATATACTGCGGTCAGTGCAGGAATTTATTTTCACTTTGGTCTCCACCACACAGTCACACTGAATTTATGTGATCTGTATTTACATTTTTGGATTAAAACACACTTTTTTTAGGCATAATTTATTTATATATATACTCACTGCATTGACACAACCAGACCACAGGACACCCAGTAAACCTCCCAGGCCTCCAGTGCACCTGCTCATTGAAACATACCATTAATTCTTTTTGTCAAAGCTACACCAAAAATAGCTGCATGTACATAAACTAACCAAGAAGATATCAGTTCCAGTCAACCCAAAGACTTTTAATGTTATTTTTCAGTGAAGCAATATATCCAACAACAGCGGTCCGGGAGAGCCAGTGCCCTGTATGTTTTTTGGTATCTCTCTAATCACACACAACTGGCTCTAATTACTGACTCGTTATCAGGCAGCTGAAGCTTGTTGAGAGCTTGATAACAAGTTAATAATTAGAATATTGTGTTAGACTGAGGAAACATGCAGGACAGGAGCTTTCTAGGAACAGGATTGGTGACCGCTGCTCCACAACAACTCCTAATATTCTCACATTGTCCATATTTTAGCTTGCTTTTTCATTTAGAGCTAGATAAGATAATAACCATAATTTTCCTCTCTGTGCTTTCGAGGGTAGTTATGTGTTTAGAGTAGCTTTGCACAAACATTGTGAGCAGAGGGAAAATGCTAGCCAAAAGCTTTTTTCAGGGATGCCTTTTATTAATATGTGTAAAAAATAAAAAATGACATTTTTCTTTAATAACAAGGAGTTTTATATATGCACACATAAACCATTGTGTGTCACTGCTTACAGTGCAGATTTAAAAATAGTAGCTACTGGAACAAAATCAAACAATGTCATGTTGCATCCTGACCTCTACAAATGTGACAATGCTGTACTAAAAACCTAATTCCCCTGATCATAATTCCCATAATTTATGAGAATTATTAGAATTAGGCCTGATTCACAGGTCAGCAGTTTTTCGTGGAAATGAATGATCCAAACAAGTGATCACAAAAACAACAACATGGGCTAGGGGGTAAGAGCTGAACAAGTGAAAAAAGGGGTATATGATTAAACGACGAGAAGGCAGAAATGTGGGCCAGCAGGGTGTGATAATCTGTCTCTCTGCCATCTTTTCCACNAGAGAGAGAGAGAGAGAGAGAGAGAGAGAGAGAGAGAGGATAGATTAAGGGGATGTGTGATGTATTCTGACCCATATTCATACACATAGTGATGTTTTGTGACCCACATACAACGTCATCTAAAAGCACATCCTAATTTAATACTGATACGTGTGTGTTACATTAAGAATGAATGTAATGTAATAATGCTAATTGCTCCTGGTTAACCTTATTATAGATATAGAAGTCTGTTTACGATGAGGTGTTTTTGTTGTCAAAGGATCTTCGCAGCTTTTTATAAACTCATTCACACCTTCAAACTGTGTAGTTAGAATACAGCACAGTCCTCCCTCTAATGAAGTATAGCAGATGTAGAAAACCTTCACCACATGTGCAGTTAGCAAGGCACTGCCACTCAAAATGAAATCCCACCTTCCATTTTAATCTACGGTATGCAACTTTTTGTCCTGACTCAGCGAAATGTTACGCTCGTCTCGCTCTCCTCGTCTTCCTTCGATTCTTACCACTGCTCCTGTCACTCATCTTGTTGAGCTGTCAACATTGAAACAGCATCAAACTTCAACTCAAACTCCTGTAAAGCTTTTCACAGTCCTTACACAAACAAATGGTAAACAGCCTGCATTTAGACAATTGAATAAATCTTCATATGCATTTTCTGATATATATTGAAATTGGTGCCAGAGACCTCTTGATGCTTTTCAGTGTTATAGTTGCTCTGACTATTGTTGTTGGCTTCATCTGGACGGCCACAATTAGCTCAGTGCTAACCAACCAACCAACTGTAAATGACACTACACTCATCACTGTAACAGACTGTTTTTTTATGTACTGCTTTTTAGTTAAAATGAATTTAAACACAAGTTGATGTTAAAGGCTGGAGAATATAGAGCCCTTTTCAGACATTGCTGGCTTCATAAACTGATTAAGTAGGAGTTTTTTTTGTCATTTTTGAGAACATTTGATACTATGCTGCCTATACAATACATACACATAAAATGAGATGATGCTAAAGTGAATCTGTTGCTTAATTCCTGTTTGATTACATGCTCTGTTTCACTGTTTTCACTTTAACCCTTGAGATTCATTCATTGTATTGGTAGATATAGCTTTGTAGAGTAGTTTTTGATATTTTGGAGGATGTAGTTAAAATCCCATTATAACTTGTGTAAGCTGATCCCTAGTATATCACTATAGGGTGTGTTCATGGGTGCAGCATCATTTGCATTATGTTTTTTTTATTTAATGAGAAATGTAGGACATCTTCACAGATGTGCTACATTTGTAGCATAAATTTATTTGCTTAACACAGCAGAGAAGTCCATGAGCAAGTGTTCAGACATGTCTGTAATATGATGCACACAATGAAAAAGTTGTTTAAAATAGCAGTTGTTTAAATTTCTGATAGCCACTGCTGCAGTGGATGCAGAGAGGTCTCAGTATGTGGAAAATAAACTACAGGGACAAGTTGAATTTTTTCCATAACCATCAATGAAAGGCACACTAAACAAAAATTTTTACTGATATCATGACTTCAAAGATGTGTTCAGGACCTCCTCCTTTTTTCTCCTCCACCCCCCCCTTGTTTCCCTGCTCCAGTGGTAATGTGACATGATGGTTTAATGGCCAATGTCCTCCTTCCTCTAACACCAAACGCCTTCTGGTATCTGTTCAATAGAACAACAGGAAGGATCACAGGGAGACAAGGAAGGAAAGAACAGCAAGGCAGCGATGACGGAAGGCGGTGGTGGGAGGTGAGGGGAGACAGGGTGATGTGCGTGTGAGGGAGACATGTTCTCTTTGAGACTCTTGTTGTCCTTTGACCAGGCTTTAGGAAGGTTAAAGCTTTTCCAGCACACTGCACAAGTGAGGAGATAACATCTGTCACTTTATGTCACAGCCAGAAACTTCTGTGCAAATATAGATACTATGCATCCTTTACTGTAAACCCCACCTCAGGCTTTATTGACATAAGCCTTATGGATCATTTGACATAGGTAAAGATCTGAATCTTGACTTATTTTCTTACATTTAATGTGATCTCAGCTCCTTTGTGGCAGTGAAATATTCTATTGTAATAAATTTTGTTCATTTTATTGCAAACCATGACTGCAGCAGTGCCTCCCTCCCTGTACACACAGGTACACTCGCTCTGTCCTTATCCCTGCATATTCAATAGAAACAGTGATGTCTTACTTGAGTCTTTCTGAAAGGGATATTTTTAGTTTTCAGACTGCTCACGTGTCTGAATAGGAGGAACAACAGTGTTTCTGCAAGCAGTGGAATATCTCTCACATCCCGAGAGATTCAGAGACTGGAGGCCATCCTCCTGCGTTACTATCAGCACACTCTGATGCTGACAACACACACTGGAACAAACACAATGAGGAAACACAGGGTATATTTTTATTCACAAAGACACAGACACACTAGACCTGAGGAGTGATGTTTATGGCATTAATGGTTTGCTCTTTTTTTGCTGTTATTTCATTCTGATGTTCGTCTTCAGAGCATCTTATAAAAGAGGCATAGTAGTAAGAAAGAAGCTCTTCCACATGAATGAATTTGCAGATTCACAGAGAAAACAAGAACCTCAATAATTTGTTTTTACAAAAACACATTAAAAATAGCTCTCCTCCTGGGACATCCTGTAGGTTTATGTCATCTCTGAAAAACCAGTGAAAAATGATCTAAAATAAGCCTCTTCTCTCTGTTGTAATGTTAAACAATTAGGTATAATGTAGCACAATAACAACACCTGCTGAGAGGTTAATTAGTGTCTGTGCTAATTGATGCAAATCCAGTATGGGTCAGGTACAAGTTGCAGTCTGAAGGTTTTTCATTTTGCTACGTAAAAAACAGTGAGGAATTACAGTCGTGACTCAGAAAAGAGAACAGCCGGTGTCCTTTAAGTGTTGGATTGGAAAACTCTGCAGCAGAGGCACACTTTAAATCATCTCAATTCCACCAAACAATGAACAAGAATTTGGAGGACTTAAAGATGTTTGGTGCCAACTTTTCATACTTGAATGCAGCAAAATCCGCTCCCCACAGCAGTTTTTTTAAATTCATGGTGCTCCGTCTAGCATATTGTGTTTAGCAAAGCAACAATGTGTGGTACACAAAAGTTCTTGGCCTCATGTCAGATGAAACACCCAGCCAGAAAGTCCTGCAAGCCAATAAGGCACTAAGCCTGGGCCATGCTTCAGACCTATTAAAAAACACTTAAATATATTTGGACATGCACCTGTAAGACATGCATATAACAGTAATCTGACATCCCTTAACATTATTTTTTAGAAATCAAATAATTTGACGAATAGGGCACAATTAAATGTATATATGGTAGTGATTTTTGTTAGTTTCTAGCTGAACACTGAGACATTTACAGCACGCAACATTTTATTTTCCTTTTAAAACTCTGATTTACTATACACAACACACTTTTAGAGCAACAATTAAACATATAATTAAATAGCCTATTTAAATCTTATTGAGCACTAAATATAAACATTTTACAACATAAAGAGCATAATGCATGTCCATATAATCAAATGGCTCTTCTATTAAACACCATTATTTCAGACCAGCGCAGACATATTTTAATTGCTTTATAGCTTTGTTGCCGCAAAATTGCTGTGGGTCATTCAAGAGGCTAGAAATGAAACAATACTGTATACATCCATCTCTAAAATATGCTAGCGTGGGTTCTTTCTACTGCTGCCATTTCAACATATTTCAAAGACAGATTCCAGGAATTATAAAACAGATGTGTTATATTCTTCGACTGCATGTTAACAATTTCAGAAGTGACTTCATGCAGAGGTGGAGATGTTTCGGTATCACTTAGGCTGATTGGCTTAAAAATCCAGCTGTGTGGTCAGACAACCGCAATGATGTTAATATATCCTAATGAGCATCCTGGTCTAACGGCATTGACACTGATTGTTTCATGTGACTTAATTAGCCCTCAGGGTCAAATGTGATAAATGCAGTCCATTAGCTGATTACAGTGTTTTAGAGTTTGTTTGGACTCATTTAAAGGAGGTTTCATTAAACATGCAGAGATGCAGAAAATCAGACACTTCATAATAATACACAAACTACACGCAACACATATTTTTTTATGGATCATGAGTTGCTATAGCTATAAGAGGGAAAAAAAACACTCTGTTATGAACAACTGCTCAGAGAAGTGAATGAGAGTAACAACAAAGGTTACTAAAGGTCGGTGAACAACTTCAGATCCAACATTGATCCACAGCCCACACACACACAAACACACACACACAAACATACAAACTGCCTTGGGTTTTTTTTAAATTATAATGAAAAAAAAAAGAACATCAGCAATGAAATACAAATGTAGTACTGTTCTATAGGCTCTGTAGTATGTTGCTTCATTGTCTACAGTGTTTTGTAAAGATAAGTTTTTATTTTGAACACACACAAAATGAAATTACAAAATACAATAAACAGTTCTTGTAATGTAATGTAATGTAATTGTAGTGCGTGGGATTCACAGTATGCTCTCTTCAGCTGCAAATGTATTTACAACGTAATTTTCAAATGCACTGCCGCTGCCAATTGGACAACTGCTCTGAGGCAAACCCCAGTTTATTTTGAGGAAAGAGCAAAGAGTAGAGGAAAGAAAAGAGTAAAACTGAACAATCTGTTATTTTTATAGTTTGTGCAAGTAGAAAATATCATAAATATATAACAGCTGATAAATTGAGTGTAAATGTGGCTTACAAAGAAGCTAATTTCTGCTATTTATTTGATTTATTTGCTCTGCTTGGAGTTATTTTGTTCATTGATGTGTTGTTATTTAGTATTTTATTATTCCTACAGCGTTTTATACTAGCTCACTGTTTTATTTTGTCTTGGTTTCTACTATGCAGATAATTCTTAATGACTAACCCTGTGTACAAACAGAGCCTGAAGAGTGTCCTGACCTTGAAGACGAAGCCGAAGTCTCNGTGTGTGTGTGTGTGTGTGTGTGTGTGTGTGTGTGTGTGTGTGTGTGTGTGTGTGTGTGTGTGTGTGTGTGTGTGTGTGTGTGTGTGTGTGTGTGGGAGAATAGCACTCCAGCTGTCAGCTATCAAAAGGGAGAAGTCTGTAGTGGTTTGTTGCGTTACTCAGAACGGTCCGTGACTACTGAAGCGAAGCCTGAAGGAATGTAAAGAGCTGGAGAGATGAAGGGAGAAATGTAAAAGTGGTAGAGGGAGGGAGGAAGGATATGGGAGAAGGATGACAATTAAAGGTCTTGCCACTATTGACGTCACTGACTGTAACGCTGTGACTGTGCTACAAACTATGAGAAAAATATGTGGGCTTTTTATGAATCGATCAAAAAATATCACCGTGTAGTCAGAGTTTAACTTTGCCAGAAAGTCAAACAAAGGAAACTACATGAACTGCTTGACTCATGTGACTCATTGAAAACATTCAAAGCAGAAATAAATCTATATGATCCTTTGTGAAATGGTCGAAATTTAAAACAATAAACAGGTTTTTAGTTTTTTTTTTTTTTTTACAGATTTTAAGACCTTCAACTTTAACCATGGAAGAGGACCTGCTCCCCTGTCTAGATATAAAGAAGTCAGTCACTCTTTTCAGGTGATTAGACACCAATTTTATCCCATTGTAGGAGGCTATCAATTAGCCTTTAGTTCAGCGTATCAGCTTTGATTGGTTATAGACATTTAGCTGTGACTTAAACAAGTTTTAAACTATTAGAGTTGATGGTGTTATAAAGAAAAGGTGAGCTGCGGAAAAACCGTGACATGGTCCTTTAAGACTCCTGTTATAGTTTACTCTCATAAACGTTGATCCCACTGTTGGCTTGAGTTAAGTTTGTTGTCGTACTTTATCGAACATCCTGCCAGGAAGAACTCTTTCTGACTCGATGTCTGTGGATGTCCAGTCATCCAGTGCTATGGTATATTTCATATTGAAGAGAAGGTGGTTGTAACTCATAATGACAAGCTGTCAGATTGAATCCAAGTGGCTGCTTGATGCTTCTGTATAATGTATGCAGCTAATGTACAAAGTGATGCAGCGTACGCAGCAGTAGTCAATATCACAGGCTCTTAACCTTTATATCTTCTGACACCTAAAAATAAAAGACTGTTAGTGACTCTGCAATCTGGATGGACACACACATACACAGAAATGCATACACATACATAGTTTGACCTTTGACACCAATTAAATTTGTTTTCCCGCTGTGCTTTTGAAGTCTAACAGATGCTATTTTTAATAACACAATAAACCCCTAAAGATTCATTTCTTAACACAATGCTCTACAAATGTATTTTCCTTAATGCTTCTGATACATTTCACACTAAAGAAAAAAACAGGACTTATTTTGTGAGGAGAATGTCCAAGAAAAACAACTCAATAGGTCAAGTTCCCAGAACAATGTACAGTTGTATTTGATTGAGAGATGCCATCTAGCAGTAATTATAACCTGGAGCAGTGGCACAGTTAAAGTGACGTTTACAGAAGTTGACATATTTCCTGTTGTTGGGGTAGTTGGTGGGATGGATGGTATGACCCAACAGTGGACTTTGCCATAGGAGACGACAAGTCAGGACAGTTTGTCTCCTAACCTTTACCCCATGTGACGTCTACAGTGCACATCGTCAAACAACATATTGGTCGACTTCTTGTTAGTGAGCCAATCTAAGTTATATTTTTGTTGGACATGTAAGTCTATATCTACTTTAGTTAGTGCAACATTTTCCTATATTTCTCTTGGAAACTCCCAGAGAAAAATGAAACATTCAGACTGCAATTAGCACTGCATCAACAAACCGCTGCCCCTCCATTTATTTCAATGAATGAGGGAGCTTAATGTTGGCACAGCAGGAGTACTGACTGAAAAGTGCATTGCTGTGTCACATAGAAAAAATGATTCTTGCTCAACTTTCTCCAACTTTTCACCGGTATTGTGTCAGCCTGGACACATTTAATCATATTATTATATAGTTTATAACATACTGTAACTTTCAGAGTTATAAAATCCTGTTTAATTATGTAGTGTTTTGATACTGTATAAGCATTCACCCTCACATATGTATAGATGGATTTATCACTGGATGCTATATAATATCATGGGCACTAGCATGACCACAAACATGCAGCCCACTGTGTTCTGTCCTCACGATGTTTTTTTCACTGCACTATGAACATAAATAAAGTCCCTGCTCTTTAACATAGAGGGACTGCCAAAGCTTGATGTATATAATTGATTATTTTTAATTGATTTGTCACAGTGCTTGCCAATAATACAGTTGAACAGTGTATATATAGTGCTTAAACATAATGTATGCTAATTTAAGACTTGCTAAAGTTCAAAACTAATAGATCAAATTGCTTGTCACCAATTTTCGAATCAGTGCTGCTGTTTATTGTATAAAACTGGTGACACAAGTTATAGTGATACTTAAAAGTGATGTAATCAAGCTGCTACACTATAAGACAAACACGATTTTTTAGTTTAATCATAGTTTAGTTTAATGCTGCCTCATTTCTCACTATGTCATGACTGCATACCTTACAAAAAAAGCATGCTTCTGTGTAGCAACATGTATTGACTCACAGTCCACTGGGCAAAACCACCTAGCAAATTTCCTTTTTGTTCTCTCCATATAATTGAAAACCAAGGAAGAGATTTTAGCAGGTAGACTGAATGGGGTATGCGTGCAGACAGAAAACAGCAATGCCACAATTTGGGGCGAGTGAGGAAGAGACAGACACAGACAGAGGGGAAAGATTGTAATAAATGTTGATAGTGTTATATTTCAAATCGCCGAGGGCAATGGACCCAGCTGCAGAGAGAGGACAGAGAAAGGGAAGAACGTTTNGTGTGTGTGTGTGTGTGTGTGTGTGTGTGTGTGTGTGTGTGTGTGTGTGTGTGTGTGTGTGTGTGTGTGTGTGTTGTGGTGACTAAGTGTTGTAGATCTACAGTACAATTTTAGAATTTACAGAATTAGGCCTACATGCCCATCCCATTAAATAAATCAGTGCAAATGAACAAGAGGGAAGCAGGTTAACAAGGAAGCTATAAATCTGGAGACGTCCAGCATTAGAAAATGTTATTAATCTTCTGTTCATGATGGTGTCACATTTGATTTGTTTCTCTTTCAACATTCATTTTGTAACAAATTCAACAAGATGAATGCAGAACAGCACCCGTGAAGCTGGGACAGATTGGAGACTAGAAAAAAAATGGGCACCTGTGGTATCACCATCACTAACATTTTAAATCTCATCAAGCCAGAAAAAGCTAAAATAGGCGTGGATAGATGGCAAACCGGCAAAC
>JANJYP010012822.1:0-62673 GCA_024605115.1 Rastrelliger brachysoma | reverse complement strand
ATATGGTGACTTAACAGGCTCTCCTCCTCTCCCTTTGTCTGTTAGACCTTACAGCTGTGGACTTAAGAGCTCCTTTCACCTAAAAGGAAATCAAAAGATAATCCTAAGTTTGATGTTAGGAGAAACTTTTGAGTCGGAGGGGAAAAGGGGTCACCGGTGTATAGGGCAATGGGTTTAAGCTGTAAACCCTTCACAAAAGGTTGTGACAGAGTGAGTTCCTCCCAATCTCTCTGAGTGTATTTGGAAAGTTCTGAGCACCTTTTCCATGCATGACTAAACCTCCTGAAGAATAGAGAGATAAGAGAGCTCTCTGGCTTAAAAGCAAAAGTTTAATTTCACCATGAAAACAAATTCTCTAGTATCAATCAACAAGGTGGAATTGAATCCTCTCACCTGTTCAGTGTTTGTCAAAATTCCCCCAGGATGATGTACATAGCTACCTGAGTTTGACTGGCACTCCCCTCTCATAGTTTCGTCAACCCCAATTGTTGGGTATTGTTGTGATTTTTGGTGTCTTATTCCAAGAGGATGATCAAATACCTAAAGATTTGTCTGGATGTATGGAAGAAAGACTTGATTCAGCTCATTTTGATCTCCAGAGTAGGTTAAGGCAGAGAAATGTTGTAAGTGAAGTGGGGCATATCACTTTGCTGTGCTGTACATTTCCATTGTCTGCCATTAACAAAGGTGAAGGAAACAATGGAGCCTATCAGCCATTAAAGCTGTTTAGGATCTTGCAGTGTTCGACAATTTTGCAATGGTATTGTCTTTATTTCACAGACTAGTAAAATATTAACATTTAACCACCACATCACAATTCTTGTTTTATTCAATAAAGATCTCCCGAGTTTTAACATGGGGCATATCTATATTTTATACCACACATGTAAAAGTCATCAGTCTAGTTTAATCTAAGCAAAGCAAATAAAAAATGACTTGACCATCTCTTGACCGCCATTCGTTTCAAGGACAAAGCTGTAGTACATTAGCTGTCTGTGTGAGGAGATAATACCTGTGCTGATGATGGCAGCTGACCTTGAGGAGCTTAGATGACAATAACCTTGCTATCATCCCTTGAACCCCAGTTCTCCCAGCTAGGTGCATATGTGTACACACACACACACACACACACACACACACACACACACACACACACACACACACACACACACACACACACACACACACACACACACACACACACACACACTGTGCTGTATTTTACTTGCTGAAACCCACACAGCAAATGACCTTTCCTCCCTTCCCTGACAGTTTCATGCAACTGCAGACTGCAGTATTGCTTTAGAGCACATTTGCTTACCATAAGAATGTAATTTTCAGTGATAAGGTCCTGGAACTTGGCAGGAGCTGTGGGGGGGAATATGTCGGTTTGTGCCAAAACTCCGGTCCTGGATGATCCAGGGGCTTGCCCTGAGGGACAGCTCTGGACTGAGTGGGCCAAAGTAATGTCATCCTACGGAAAAATGATTAATCTATCCCTGTCTATCATTTATTCCACAAAGAAAGAGGGTGCACAGCAACATGCAGTCGGATAAGTGGCTCAACGGTGCATATGTACATTTCATTTACTCCACATTAGGCTATTGCTAAATTGCCTCATCATTATAAATTAGATGTAATTGAAAATCACATTATATATCATTACGGGAACATTTAATTTTGTGAAGTAGCACCAAATAAACACATTTTATTCATACGTCTTTTTTTTTTTTTGTATTGGGGTACTTTTTGGTCAGAGTAGTAGTTAGCATGAAAATGTGCAGCTGAACAGATAGGGTCTCTGTGCCCTTGGAGGTGCTATGTGCAGGGCACATGGAGTACTGAGGGTGAATAGCAGAGCCTCACTGTAAATACCCAGGTCAGAGCTGTCAGCCAGAATGCTTCTCTTCGTAATATGTTTTCTCTTTTTAGTATTACAGTAATCCACTCATCATGGGGTGAGTAAGAGAGAATCAGATACAAAAACAGACAGCACAGTATACTACAGTAACAGATTGGAAAGAGCATGAATAGTAGGAGGAAAAACACACTCTGAAGTGTGTGTGAATCCATAATAGTGCCACTTAATGACACAAACTATCTTCCTTTGCTGTTGGAGAGAGGCTAGGCTTCCTCTGAGCCGCTGTTACAAAACAGAAGACAGTAGGGCTTTGACAGCTCCAAGTGTCTAGGGCCAGTGAAATAATTGATAGCAGGCTGCCTGCATCCAAGGTCCTTTAGCAGTAATTGCAAGCAGAATCTGACTCTCTGATCTCACCAGTGGTATTGGCTATGCCAGAACAGCCTGGCTTTGACAGATTGCCTTCCTGCAGTAATAACTTAGGCATGTTCCCTGTTTTCTCACACAAGGCCATACAGTGCTGTCTCCACCACAGAACTAGCCCAGAATCATCAGTGATTATTTTAGATGTGTATTTTTCTTTTAGCACTTGGCAGATTTTTCTGACAGGACACTCTTCAAGTAATGGTTTTGCCTGCAGCCAACTGCCCTGAACATTGTTTTCCACTGTGTTTTTTTTAAGTGAAATGAAATGATTGGTAATAAAATGTGTATTGTGCACATGTTAAGATACATTTGTGAGACAGAAAACATTCAGTGATGCTTGTGAAAAACAAATAAATGTAATGGAGGTCTTTTATTTCTAATTGCCTTGTGAAACCAGACATTTATTAGCCTTAAAAGGAATGTGCTAACTGTGACCAATCAACTGTGTTCCAAAAATCTTTAAGATAAGAAAAAAAAGAAGGGATTTTCCAAACACTTTTGGTTGCCATGGTTCTTGCCCTGAATGACAGCCTGAAGGCTTTACGGCCTTTTGAGGGATAGTCCTCTTTCCCCTTCCCTCCCCTCATCTCCTTGTCTCCTCTCTCTCCTTGCTCTCAGTGGCACTCTTCCATGCTCACTGTCTGCACTGTAAAGCACTCAGGGATTTATTGTCAGCTGGAGTTTCCTTGATGGGGTGTAATAATACTGTGCCTTTCTCACCCGCTAAGGTGGTAGAATCCCCTCCCTCTGTTGTTGAGAGGACCCCTGCGGGCTGCCCTGTGTGTGCCTGTGTTCTGTGGCAGACTTATAAGCCTGGCAGCTCCACCCCATGGCTGTCCAAACAAGGTTTCTCAACAGGCGCCCACATCAAAAAGAGCAGTGTATGGGGACTGCAGGAAAGTGAAACGGCAGGATGTTGCCTTTAGTTATTTATTTATCATGCTTTTCACAAACAGAAGAAAAGAGTTAAAAGCATGTGAGCTCTTTTGCCGTGGTGAGGTTTTTTTTTGTGTGTGTTTGTTTTGTTCAATGTTTTGGCAGTAAAACAGTGAATTCTTGCTACTGCTAATTACAGTTGAGTAGTTTTGTGTTCAGTGTTGCCAGAAATCATTTCAGGCAGGACTGATGAGAGTAAACACGAAACTGATTTCTGAATGAAAATCATTAAAGGAATGGAAGTGTAAATAGACATGATCCCCCAGACACCCTGCAGTAGGAAATGTGATACTGTGGTTAGTACTTTACTGCCAATGTCTGCCAGTTAATCTAATTTAATCTTTAAATAAAGGCTTAAATCAATGCAAATAAACATTAGTAAATGAGTCTGGGAATAACATGTGGGAAAGATATCAAACACAATATGAGGAAAGTTAAAAGTCCCTAAATGCCTCAAAGCACACTCACAGCTCAGCAGGCGAGCTGCAAAGGCGGCTGCCGGATAGTATAAATAGAAACTCTCTTCACAAACCAGCAATTAATAAAAGATCTTTTGAGTCATCCTCAAACAGAGAAGGATATGAGCAGACAGTCAGGTCAGAGTGGCATAAACTAGTTGCAGCTCCCTGTTCTCCATGAGAGCATGGTGGCAAGATAGATGGGCATGTCACACCGTTTTGAAATGTCTAAACATAGACATTTTAGAGGTGGACACAATGTGAAAATGTAAATAAACTTTATAGGAACTTGGGGTCAGGCTGAGGTTGGATTTATGGTTTTGGCATTCACCCTCAGGCCCATCCGTCATCCCTTTGCCCTACCAAGCCCCTCGGTCCCAACTCCTCCTGCTTGAGCCAAGTCCCTCCAGCACCCCCACCCTTACCCCATACTCCAGATCACAAGACCCTCAGCTGAAGTACAGCCGACCTGCTAGATTCAAGGCCAGCTGGGCTTCAGATGCCATAATAAGAAGCATTCAGTGCCTTTAATGATTGTGTGACTATTGGATAGGCCTTCCTCTGTCTATTTATCTGGTTATATGTATATTTTTTAATAACACATTATTATTTTCTATATATTTTTTGTTGTTGTTGCAGCTTTTGTATTATTAAAATGTGGCTTTCTCACTCGTGCTTCTAAACCATGAGAGACACTCTGACGCTCTGATGTTTTGGGGTGCTGAGGGAAATGATTTTGCGCCAGTGTTATTTGGGGAGGTCTTGAGGGACATGTTGAGTTTAGGCTGTCTTCCCGCTGGAGTGGTGTCACACCAGAGTCTGTGTTCACTTATTTACAGCACAATGCTTGTCATGCCAATGTTCCCAAATTATCAAGACATAACGGGACTCTTGTCATCAAGTGTGATCTCATAATAAAAACATCTGACTATTACTCTATTGCTGTTTTGTTTTGGGTAAATAACAGCTGACAAAAACATTATAGCATTAGTTTCCATTTTTCCGTTGCCTGTTGAAGGGGATGTTGTGCATTTGGTGCCCATTTGTAGGTGATACGTTTCATCAACAGCTAATCCACAGTAAAATTGAATTTCCCAATAAATGTTCAGCATTAAGTTGTCAACATTTCATTTTGTAATGCAAATAATGAAATTTCTGGCTTTATTTGATGATTTAGAAAAAAAAATGTTATTGACTGTGAAATGTACGCATAAATAAATCATTAGGCCTGCTGATAAATATACACAAGTGTGATGAGTGACAATCACATTAGCTTTGCACATTGCATTTCATTCATCAGGACTTAGTAGAACAAATCCTATGATCGTTCTGTATATTGCAGTGATTCCCGGTTATGGCAGGCAAACAACCTTTTGTTACCTTTTTCAATTGGCGCACTTGTCCCAGCATTTGAATATCAGAGGACACCTGCCTTAAATGACTGACTGTCAGCTGGGAACTGCTTTGATCTGTGTGACAGTTTGACTGCCTCGATGGGAGTGGCACTGATAATCCCTTTGCTTAACTCGTTCTTTTTGGCCCAGCCGGGGTCCTGTCCAGGGATAAAGCAGTGAGCTAAGTCTTAATCAAACAGCAGGGTCAGTGGCTGCATGAAGGGAATGGTCTTTGAGGGTTAGAGTGCGGAAGGGCACATTTAGGACAGGGATGAATAACCACAAATAGAGGATTAGAGTGTTTTGCCTACTTGCAAATAGGAAAGGTTTAATGGGCAGTTCTACAATTTTGAAAGAGTAAGTCAGTGAGTTTAGGAAAGCAGAGAGTTGTTCTCTTCCCCAGAGATCTCAATTCATAAAGCTGGTTTGAGAGTTGTTCCTGATCCACACTGCCAATGAAAATGTGCATCTACTCAGTTCTGTTGCACATTAACTTTCTGATAATTGTGTCACTCAGTCTTAGTGTAATGACTCAGGCCTGTTTACAAAACATGTTACAAACTGTCAGACCACATGCAAATAGTGAAAGTCCACATGCAATAGCCTGCCCTGCAGACACAGTGTGGTCCCAGATATTGCCCATTGCAATCTGACACACTTCACAACCAATGGTAAACAAGCACAAGAAGTGTCATTGGTCATTTAACAGTGGGAGCATGCCAAGCACAGCATGGATGAGTTGTAACTGAAAGACTGGATGACCTCTTTGCTGTTATCACCTGATCTGGTTCTAATTGTTCTCAATGCAGGTAGGGTGAGAAGAGAACGTTTGTCTGTAGATCGAAGTGTTTACAGAACGCACCGAAGCACTTAGCAGCTATAATATCCATATGTGAGGGTTTTTTACACAGCATGTTGTCATTGCATTTTGACATTTAAAGAATGGGTTCGTAGTCAAACAGGTACATTCGCAGAGTGTAGTCATCATATTTATGTTACATTTTTGAAAAATCGGGGGTGAATTGCTGTTACTGTCCTGAACAGACGAGATATAATCCCTTTAAAAATGAGGAAGACAACTCATTTAGAATTATAAACCCTTTTCTCTGTTTGTCACTTCTATTGATTTTCTTCTGCCCCTGTCTCTCATAGTTTATATCTAGCCATAAGATATACTCCTGAAGAGGATTTATTGCAGCTATAGGCCTTGCCCGCCAGGTCTGCCATTAACCACAGATGAAAGGCAGGGTGTGGGGCTGGGGAGGTGTGGGTACTACAGCAGTGCAGCATTAGATACTGTTTAAATACCGTAAAAAGAGCCTGCTCATTTACCCAGTGAGTGTCTTGAGAAGCAGACGGATGTGATAATCCTGTGACTAGCAGGTGGTGCTACTTTAATATTGGTGTAAAACAAAATTGCACTTTTCCATTTTCAGTCCACTCTTTATAATCTCTAAATGAGACAATTGATTGCCTGTTGGCAAGAAAATGTTTTCACCACTTCTTATTCAAAGTGGACATGAGGAAAAAATGATACATACTGGCAGAAAGGGAAAAAAGAGCCATATTGTCTCTCTTTCTCTCTCTTTTTTTTTTTTTTTTTACATTTTTTTAACTTTCTATTTCCTATATTTTCTATCTCCCTCTCTGACTAGGCTGTCATGAGAGAGGAAGAGGAGGAGGAGGAAGCAGGCCTTTTTTCTTCTTCCCTCACCACTTCCGAATTACCTGCTGGGTCCGAGCTCTTTTATGCTCTTGTTGTGACAGGTAGATTTATAAGGCTTGAAATTTGTACAAATCAGTTGTCATTCAACGGCAGCTGTCAATGTGTCAAGCTGTCAAGGCCTGCTGTGAGGGAGATGCCTTAGGGGGCTGAGCGAGGGGGCAACCGCCCAGAAAAGAAAATGACTTCAAACAGACCTGAGAAGCTACTCTATTCCACAGGCCTCCCTGCCCCTGTGGAGACGCCATCGATTTCTCTTGATGTTGAGCAACAGCGCGCCCAAAAATGACATGCCACACCGCGCTCAACCCAGTCAGGCTGCGACACGCCAACACGTGCTGTGCCAATCCCCTCAATCTGCAGACGCCTCTCATTGTCTACTAAATGGCTGGAAATCTGTAATCTCTCTGTGGAGGTAGAACACCAGAGTTGTGTTTAGAGATTGTTGGCGATGGCTGTTGTATTTTCATGTGCTGCTTAAGTAGCTGAAATGGAAATCTCTCAGAGGAGAATGACAAGCCTGTTTAAAGATTGCTGTCGATTGTTGTCTTGTTTGCTTGTTTTCTCTGGCCTTGTCTCTGCGTGGGCCTGCCTGTGTGTGTGATTGGCGGGCCTGCTGGGGCAGTGATGGGCATGACAGCTTCTCTCAGTCAGAGGACCCCAGGTGACACACACCTTCTCCATCCTCTATCCTTCTACACAGCCTTCACAGAGGAATGGGAAAGACAGGTGCTGCAACCAGTGTGAGGTGTGCGGAAACAAAAGACAACAGCTGACAGAGAAGCTGTGCCATGCAGCAGTGTACACACCTAGGTGTGGGATGACACAAATATGCTCATATTTCTCTCATACACATCTCTTTGTGGTATTATTAGTGCCGTTGTCACATTCAGTCTGTGGTAGCAAATGGAAACGAACAGGGTGTTATTGATCACACCTTATTAGCACACTGTCTTAAATCACTGTGATTAGAGGTGCTACATTATCTTGTATTTTGTATAAAAATATAATAATGCATATAAAAATAGTACTAATTTAACCCGGATTTGAGTTTTAATACTGACTGGATTTTCCCTGTATTGATCAATACAAAACCACATAATTATTTTTTCCTTTTTTATTTTCTGGCTTGTTCCATGTGAAAAACAATGAATATGTGGCACATATCTCTTTTTAGTATATTTTTTTCTGCCACACTAAACACTGAAAGAATTGTGCACAGGCTGTGTTTGGATGTAATGATGATGTCACGCGTCAGTATTTTGCAGTTATGAAACAGTACATGTCATGATGTTGATACTCAAGGTTTTTGTCACCATGCCCTCTGATTTAATGACAACAACAGTGAAGAAACACTCTGAGGAACAGAACTGTTTACATCCAGGTGTGTCAGCCAAGTTTGCTTTCACACCCTTCATGCCGGTGTTTGTTATGTATCGCAGCCAAACTCCCTCCCCTGAGAAGGACCAAGTGTGACCCACTGAATTAGATTCAAAGGCTCAACCAACATCTGAGGTTTCTTAGCATACTGAGGCTGAGAATGAACATGAGGAGAGTGATCTGAATTCAGCTTGAGAGCCGGCTAATGTCAAAGTTGAGTGCTCAATTTCTTTACATAGCATGCCATGCACAGGCACTGTTAACCTGGCTAGAATCCAAGCCTCCACCTAAACATGTGTGTGCATAGACCTATTGTAGCATCAGAGCTGCATGGCTGCACTGTAATTAGCCTGATGAGGTTTTGGGGGATCCTCATAACAGATTTATCATCACCACCTGGCAAAGAGGGGTCCCTGAAAGAAAGGGTTCCATGGGACACTGTTTGGAAGGTGACACTCACTCAACAGCCCTGCAACAAGGGGTGAAATATTAATCAAAGTTTTCCATGCAGCTATTAACAGCTGCTGGCCTTGGCCTCTGCACAGCTCTGTATATGTGTGTGTGTTTATTGTGTGGCAATGAACAGCAAGTTAGTCCACAGAGAGATGAGTGTGACGTGTCTGAGTTTGTCTTGTAAAAATGCAGCTGTCCAGGACATGACAGCTACAGCGTTAGAGGGGCCATTACGGGGTGTAGAACATTTCCTGGGAAATGGCTTGAAAAATGACAATGCAGTCTGTGCAATATTAATTGCTACACAGTCACCATAAATAAGTCAAAAAGCTTTAAGAGAGGAACAAAGTAGAGCAGCGCTGGTTATCCATTGATCATAAAATGAGGGAACAACATTAAATCTTAAGCATGAACTATTTTTATTATGTTCTCTTCTTAGTAATTAGACAAAACAATTAGATTTTAGATTAATTTATGTTCTTGCTTTGCCATTATACAGGGCTTCCATGGGTTATTGTTTTACTATAAAAACCAGTGACTATCTAATAATCCTACTAACATATTGACATTGATTCTGTGAATCAGTCCTTTTGTCCTCCTTGAACTTGATGCCTATCTTGTTAAATGTTGGGTATTTGTACTTCAAAGGGTCAGCTTTGGTTTGCAAATGAAATCTCAAAAGTTCTCTTGACTCCTATTTAGTTGCAAATTAACAGTTCATTGTTTGGAGCTGTTGGCACATGTTTGGCAAACCGTTTTCACGTAATGAATAGCCTGCAGATGTCATCGGTTTATAAGGCAAGGATAATGAAAAGAAAACCACAAGTCCTTACTTTTGAAATCACAAATTTGTCATCAAATAATCATTTTTATTAGTTACTTATGATCCAGGATGTTGTTGTGGCTTTTTTCTTATTTAGTCCTCAATATATCTGGATTTGTGGTCATTTTGTCTTATTTTAGTCAACCAGCGGCGTCACTAGAATTTCCCCAAGACTCTTGGATCTAAAATACTGGCATATAAAATTGTTTCATGAAACTGTAAATCCAGTTAAACAAATACTTCACTAACATCAGAGCAGAACAGCCAGGTTTTTGTTGTCCTCGTCTTTTTATTTTATAATTTCTGCGAGAGTACATAAAAAGCAGCAGAGAGGTAAACACTGCTGCACCAGAGCCGTTTGTTCTCCACTTATTGTTTTCATGTCTTGTTTCTCAGCAAGCTTTGTCTGATTTAGTAATGGGCATATGTTGTTTAATAGGAAATTAATTCTCACCCCCTCCGCCTACCCCTCAGTAAATCAGGCATGTAAACCAAAAACCTGAACACAGTGACTAATTAGAATCAAAAGGGCTGGAATCCATAATGGGCCTCCTTCACTCAAAACACTACTCTATAATTGGCCATAAATAAACCCTTGCTGTTTTGTGTGAGCTGTAAACAGCTGAATGCTTCAATTAAGGAGAAATACACCCGCGCCATGTTAAATGCAGGGTACTTGGGAGCTGCTGACATATGGATATGATCTGTGCTCTCCCCCTGCTCTAATTCAGGCCTTTTTTCGTAGAGTGCGTGAGAAGCACAGATAATTTCTTTTTGCCCGTGTAATATTATAGTGACTCATAAATAGATGGTTACCCTTTCGGTACTAAAAGTTTTCATTAAAGACGCCTGAGTTTTGTTATTGACACCAGGGGTTGCCTATGCGGGGAAACACAGTAAAATTTATCAGTACGCTTTTCCTCACCTAATAAATCATCTAAACAGGGCAGACCATATGGCAGATAAGACCTTGGAAATGTGACTTCGGCATGCGAAGAGTCAAATTGCTTGAAATCAGGAACGATCACAGACTGCTCCCCCTTCCTCTCTCACAAAATATCTCCCAGTTATTTTACACGCCATTTTCTTGTTCACCTTATCACCTCTTTGTCACTTGTTTTTTCACTTTCTCCCAAGAAGAAAGAGAGAAGCAATTCCTGTGTGTAAAGGACTGGGAGTAGATAACTCTCTCTCTTCCTCTCTCACTCTCACTTCCACCTCCCCTCCTCCGCCTCCTCCTCTACTGCCACCCCCCACTCTTCTGAGAGGGTCCTGGGAGGTGCACAGACTGATGGGAGAGGATGATATATGTAGCGTCTGTGTCCCGGCTCTCCTCTGGCCCTTTGTCATTAATCATAGCCATTAGCTTTTCTCACTGCAGCCTTGTCTGTGCACTGCTATGAAAAAGCAGCCCTTTCTCTCATATCCCACACCAAGAGAGCCCACTAATACCTCTGCCTCACTGTCACACGGTTGCATTTTCTTCAGCATATGACAGACTAGTATTGTAATGTAAAATGGATATTATATACAAAATCTGTTATTCTTCACCAAGCAGGTCAGGGAAATATGGGAAGAATTATTGAGTGGCTGTAAGGTAGAATTGATCATCAGTATTGATTTTTGGCAATATACTTTCTCTCGTTCTGCTCTGTGTGCCTTTGTAGGGTTTTTTTCTGCCTTTGCAGTGCAGATTTTCCAATATACTGACTTTTAAAATACACATTGACTGAACAATAATAAAAAAAAAATCACACTTCACATGTGACTACATCTTTTTTGGACTGGTTTGATCTGGACCACAATGGACTTGGCTTTGTGCAAGGCTATAGAAAGTCTGTTTGGATGGCCAAGCATGTGAGCTAATGAGAATAAACAGCTGGTCACTGTGGTGACCATCTAGTGTAAATAGAGATGTATGGCCACCGGCTCCTGCACGCCTACTCCTCCACACCCCAAACTCAGCCTGACAGATATACTAAAACCTCATCAGTCTATTCCCNCACACACACACACACACACACACACACACACACACACACACACACACACACACACACACACACACACACACATACATATACACTTAACATATACATGCCTGTCTGTCAAGTAGGATCATACGTATACAGAGGGCTAAATTCACACGCAAAGCATTGCAGACCTGATGCGGTTACAGTACACATATCCACTCACACACATTCAGGCACAGAGCCAGCACTTTCCACATTAGAGACTCAACTCTCTTTTTCTCATTTCCCTAACTGTATCATCCATACTGTACCTAATGAAATGATTGCAAGTAGTTATTGCTGACTTATTATCTAGACACACAGCTTTATCAAAGTGCTGCATTGATTTAGTGGACTGTGTCGCCAAGAAAACTCTAGGGATATTTCATTTGCCCGGCTACGCCATAATAATGGGACCCATCCCAGTATGCATTATGCATAGATAGACCATAGATAATTCAAACAAGAGGAACACATGCATTACCTCGCTGCTGTAACCTCCCAGTCTCATACTGTCTATTATATTAGGTTGTGGTGTTGTTTGTTTTGCTCTGCACCAGGATCCTATTACAGTGAAATGATAAGAACCTACAGAGCAGTCGGCTACATGTACAAATTTGTGTCATAGTTTTCAGGTTTGATACATCCCAAACACCTTATTCAGCAGGTATTTGTGCTTCCTCTCATTTGATGGTGTTTTGTCCTCACATAGAGAGCTAGCTCCAGGTGGCTCTGTGCCTCCCCCCAGGGTTTGTGGAGTAAGATAAGCGTTTGTCTTTCCCATTCTAAAGTGGCTCCTGTTAAGCCCCATACCTGGAAGATGACTGATTTTGACAATGCAATTTATATCTCTGTATAAAACAATCTCACACTGCGCCTGCCGATTTACACCGGATTAAACTGTTTGTCTCCGTCACAGGGTAACCACACAATCTATCAGGGCCTCTGTGCCTTTTCCAATACCACATTCCCTCTCTTGTCCCTCGAGAGCAGAAAATTGATCCAGAATGCCGAGCGGGGGCCTCCCCCTTAAAATTGCTACAACAGCTTTGCAGGACCTACAATTACTGAAACATGCAGATGTCAGTAATTTCAATAAAACTGATATGGTAGTAATGAAAACATCTGACTGAGGGGGCGACGGTTGCAGGATTTATGGTTGCATTAGAGGAAAAAGGCTGAGATGACAGTTTTGCAGCATTGCTCCTACACTCCCTTGTTTCACTCACATTAAAGGCGCAGATCAATTAGTGTCTGACACCGTTAGCTTTGCCACAGACGGTCCTTTTATGGCAACATGAAAAATGCATGGATTCCTAAGAGAGATTTTGGGGCCATTAGCTGTCCTCATACTCGCATGTTTTCACGTAAATGTTCATTTGCAGTGATGAATCACTCATACAGTAGCTACAGCTTAAAGTCCATGTAAAGGAAAAATTAGAGATTTCCCTTTAAATACATTATACAATATACTGTGGTACAGAATTGTGGAAATAGAATGTTAAACTATTTTTCACCATTTTTGTTTTGTTTTGTTCTTTAGGCATGTCTGAAACAGTGGGTCGATGATGTAGAGGGGTGACTAGCATGCATTTGACTCCACTAGAATAAAAAAAGATTGGTGGTTGGTGATGAATTGCTTGTTAACTACTCGTTTAAGTTTAAGCATTTTTACTAAAGTCCACATTTACCTACAAAATATGTACCGAATGAAACAGTGGCTCCACATGTTATTTAAAAAAAAAAAAATCTTCCATGTTGCTGGCTTTACACGTATAAGCAAGCCCTATTTTACATTGCGCATTTAGTTGGGAGTTTTGGTATTAGCGTTGTTAACTCATATGCAGTTCAGTTGGGTTGTGCTTTCAGTGACCTCAACAAACACATCTCTAACATTTCAGAGCAGAGAATATTAGTTATTTTTCCATGATTTTTAAATATGTCTATATATACTTGGCAATTTGCTTAATAATTAAAATCTGTGTAGATGGTTAATTATACATTTTTCTGTGGTTTATTATTGCTTTATATAGACTTAAAACCTGTCTGTATAATCACAGAAACACCTTGTTGTTGTGTTGTATCTCTTGGCACAACACTTTAAATGTTAGAAAAAATTTTAAGGGCAGGTACAGGCCTACAACTGTGCTGTATTTTGTGAGTATTGTCAGGCAGAAATCTTGAATCTCATAAATTCATAAATCAGTGCTATTGTTTATCCTTTGAGTCTCTGTGGGAGTTTTAAGAAATATTAACCAATGAAAAGTATTAAAATGACTTTGGTATTGAATATACTTCAGTAAACCTGTTATGATAGAGAACCCCATACTGATTCAAATCATGTAGCTGTAGTCAACCCACTCAGATCAAATACTTCCATTCATCCATTTTTATACTCTTATGATCTCATGGTGTCTGAGTGCTGCCTCTCCATTCCCCTCAGGTGAGTCATTGCAAGGCCTGTCACCCTCTCTACTCCATACGCCATATGTCTAATTCTAATTAAATGAACATTAAGACCCCCCTTTTGCTTTTCCATCCCTTTCTCTTTCTCACCCTCCCTGATGCTATCAGACCTAGGAGAGCTCAAATGTTAAAGTAATGAATGTGTTAGTACCGTGACAGGAGCAGGAAGAGGAGGTGGAGGAGGAGAAGAAGGAGAGGAGTCTGAAAAGTGACTGTGCAGTGCAGCAAGGTTCTCTCCTTGGCGGCCACCATGGCAGCGACAGGGCTTGGTCACATTTGATTTGCATAACCTGCTAAAAAGCTATCAGAGGGCCTGCAATTGATTGAATTTCACCTCAGAGAAGTGCTAATTAATAACACTGTGGATCTGACAGGCCTTTATTATGTGCGTGGGACAGGAGATGATGTCTGTATTAGCAGGGTCTCTGGAAGCTGTGGAGTAGAATATAGAATGATGAATTAATGGAACAATGTCTTGGCTCTATCATCATATCATTAGAAGACCATTGATGGTTTCACATTACAGTTAGAAATCTGTAACAGTGCAATGGAGCAGTCATATTTAGGCTGCAGCTTATATGATCTGCACTATATTATGGGTGTAGTGTATGGTTCATAATTTCCATGAGGGCTTAAGTGCAACTGAAGTGTTTTTTTTTTTTTTTTTTGTTTTTAATTTTTATTGTGGACAAAGCTGTTTCATGTGTTTTCTGGCACATACACACAAACATATACTAACTTGATTAATCTGTTTATGTGGTTGTATGTTGTATGATTCTATGCTGCTAGTTTTATTGACTTAATGTCTCTCTGCTCTTAGCTTGGCCTTACTGCCAAATTACCCAGCAATAATTGCCAGCTGTCTTCATCTGTTTATGATATTATTTCACTAAATTTCATATCGCTTTTGAGGAATAATGTAAATGTAAATACATGGTGGACAAAGTTAAGAGGAAATAAGGAGTTGTGGGAGAGGAAACGTGTCAGAGGAGTTTCATAACAAATCTCAGCCCTCTGTTTTAATGAAGCATACTTCCTCTGAAATGTTCATGTCCTTCACAGTTATCTCAGCATTGGCAATAACAATTGGCATACTCACTACAAACTGTCTTCCTGTTCTCTCTCATCTGCATGTCCCTCTTTGGACCATCATGCAAACCTTGTGATGGAATATACCACAACATTACAAATCATATTGTTGCTATGTCTTTGCCTTTTTTCCCAATCCACAAATAAGTATCTCTGCTCATCAAACTGTAATAAAGGACAAAAATTGGCTATATCCACTTTGGCAGTGGAATGCCCAGTAGTTAAAAGAAGATATATTTTCCGAATCTTGTTCTGGTTTTGCTCTGTTTTATTCAGTGAGGTCTTGGTTGAAAATCTTGGTTGAAGGTCTTCTCTCTGAAAATCTTGCGATCTGCCAAAAGGCTGTGTTCACTTTGACCAATGTGCTCACACCAGACTGGATGATAACGCCACAAAATCATTCTTAGATGGCGTCTCGAACTGCCGAAGCCATACGCTGCCTTGTTGCCAACGGCAATTACACTGGTTGAAACAACTTAACTATGTGTAAATGACCGCTGCTGCTTGGTGAGTATCACATTTCCTGAAAAAACGTATTAGATTAAGAAGCCGCGCTGTGAAGAGATTGGAAATGACAGATAAATAAATCAAGCTCATTTTGCGCTGTATGTCTGACCAGAAGTTTTTTCATAACATCACTCTACTAATAAGATGGATTCCTTTTCTTTTATAACAATGAACTCTATTACAACAAATGCAGGTTTTTATTGTCAGACCTAGGGGTGGTTTTCTGTTATGAATTGCAGTTCAGTGGTGAAACGGATACAATAATGTAAACATCTCTCTTTTTATGTCTTTTTATTAAGGCACTATATAAGCACTCATATATTAGATACAGTTGCTCGGCATGGAAGAAAGATTAGAGTATTCTTCAGATAAAGAACCTCATTATGTTGGTTTACTATTTATTCAAGGTCATACGATATACTAGTAGCGCTGTGATGCTTTCATGGTATTCAGTGCTTATTGCTCTAAATTAGCTCTCCTAAATCATGGCAGCCTTTTTTGGATAGTATGCCAGAGAGTCCTGCATGTGTGTTGTATACACCTCAGTATTCTACTTGAAGCCGAAACACTCTTCATCACTTGCTGAAACAGGGAAATGCTCTTGGGTAATGAGACTGACTGCAATTGAGAATAACTTATGGAGCTAATATTCTATATCTGCACATATCCAGAGCTCTCTAGGACACCATAAACAGACACATGGGTGTGCTTCCCAAACATCATTCTGTCATGCATATTATTTTCCTGTCTGTCTTCATGGTGGTGCTGTAATTGTTGGGTGCTTGATGAATTGCATTTGATATGTCAAAGCAGATTCTCTGAGGATTTTCTTTCTTCAGGGCAGTGTAAGCCATTTTCTCTGGTCTGTCTGTGTACAACATGCATTCATGCAGTCGTCTGATCTGGGTCCAGGTTGTTAAGCTATCATATGAATGTGAAGTTAAGACAGCAATACAAGCGTGTTGTCTCCTTGTAAAGGCTCGGGTATCATATCGGATTTAAATCCTTGCTCAGGACCTCCCAAAGAGTCATTTGTCCAAATGAGCATTAGTCATTATTCTTTAAGCCCCTATTGGAGCTCATGGATCTCGCAACAAATAGGTGGCCTGTGACAGAAATAAGGTGTAAGCATTCAATAGCCCACCCCCCTACTCTACTATCCACTCTCTCCCTTTTTGCTCACTACCTTTTTTTCTCTCTGTAACACAAAGACATGCATAATGTGGAGTGCAATCTGATAAGTGTTCCTGCATAGTAGCCCTCCCCTGCTCTATATATCACAACAGTTAGAGAGAGTGTGTGTGTGTGTGTGTGTGTGTGTGTGTGTGNTGTGTGTGTGTGTGTGTGTGTGTGTGTGTGTAAAAGAAAGAGAGGGAGAGTGAGCAGATCAGAGCACGGGGAGCTGTGGTTGGGATTGAACTGGGCTGTCTGAAGTTGATTAATCGGCCTGTGAGGGTGAGAGACTCCCGGGCCAGGCAGCAGGGTCCATCCCCGTGGCATGTGATGCTGATTGGCTTTGTCCTGTGCGTCTGCGCTGGAGGAGCGGACATTAAGATTAAGTGATGCTGTCGTGTCGGGGAGCACTGCACTGCATCATTCTGGGAAGAGACAGCTGTGCTGCTTAATCCTTCATCACCAGGGGAGAGCTGCCAGGGCCCAGATATACAGCCAAAGATAACCCTCCATAACTTCTGCTAAAGATCAGGAAACTTTGAATTCGCATCCATCTGTTTGGCTCTGTTCAGCTCAGTCTCCCACCCCACCACCTCCCCCTCCCTGTCTGAGCTCTAGAAATGAGCAGTCACTAAGAACTCTAAATAAAAAGGGAGGAGGTGGAGAAAGTGAAGGATGGCTGGAGGGAGTAATCTAAGACCAGTAGTGTGCATGAGCTGTGTATGGATAACCTCTGGCACTAAGAACTGCTTTTTATCTTTAAGAATGATGCAGATGAATTGCAGATACATTAACCGTGTTTTTATTCCTTTTATCATTCATGGGGAAATCAATTGAATTCCACAACACATGCTTTAATTTTCTCCTCTACTCAAAATACTGCACATATTTTATTAAAACTTCTGCTCAATGTGATTTTTGAACACATGCTTCCATTCCTCTTATTATTACACGCATATCTGTGTTCCTTAATCTGAATGGGGATTTCTGTCAGAGATGCTTCTATGAATCAGTACATAGTGTGGTTAATGTGTAGAGCCCTGTCGGCAGCTATGTGTTGAGTCATAGTCATTCAAGCCTGCCACTATGGTTTTCTGATAAAGCAAAGGACCAACTCCAGATTCAAACCTTGTTCAGTCAGTCAGTGGCACATTATATTTTGTCTCATCTATAAAAACCTACAAATCCTCTATTTACTGCATGTGTCTATGTTAAATATGTAATAATAATATTTATGAATACATGCAAAAATAACAAGAATTACAAATAATTGGCTCAACAATAATAATAATAATAATAATAATAATTATTATTATTATTATGATTTACAATTCTGTAATAATTCTGTATTAATTATAAGTAGTAAGTAAAACCATTGCAAGCTGCATGTTCAGTGAAAGTAAGCCTACATGTCACTTCACAAACCCGTGCAAGCTACTTTTGTTAAAATGGATTATATTTACTCTAGGTTTGCCGGAGAGAAAAGCAAGCTGGTGTGTTGTGAGAGCAGATAAATCCTGGGCGGAGGCCGAGTAGCTGACTGATTCCTCCTGTATGCAGCGATGGGTGGCGTCAGCAGGTTTCACACTGCTGGCCTTTGCATGTTTGCAGCTGGCTTGATGCAGCTGTCAGTCTGTGATTGATGAGTATCATCATTTAAAGTGTAAAAGAAAACGTCTCTGTGAAGGGAGACATGATGAACTGCCGCCTGCTGGCGCTCACAGAGACACGCTCAGCGCTTCCTCCTCCCTCTCCCTTTTCCCTCTCCCTCTCCTCATTTCTACTTGACTGCTCCCCTGTCTATCCCTCTATCCCTCTCTGATTTTTTATGCTTCTTTTTCTGTATTTTCCATCTTTCTTTTTCATTTCTCTGATTCTTTAAGCACCTCCCTCATCTTTTTCTCCTCTCCTCCTCTGTTCCTCCCACTTTTCTCCCCTTGTGCTCTCTTCCTGTTCCTCTACTGCTCCCGTGATTTCTACTTCTGTCTTCCCTCTTTTTTTCAGGTTTATTCAACTCACTTTTCTAGTGCCACTCTTCGATCTTTGATTCACTCTCATACTTTCCCACTATTTCCACCTTTGTTGTCCTCTTCATTTGTTTTAACTCAGTAGAGAGGAAGGGAAGTTCTCACAAATGGCCTACTCTCTGTATAGTCCATTCTGCCTGTAATCCTTCTCAGATCATATGAAATGTCAAAATTCATACAAACCCTGGAAGGCGATATATTTAGTCCCTGTCTGCTGCATACCTCCACAGCAACCATGACAGTGACATATTAGTTATGCTGTCTTTTGCAATGTGATATCTTTAAATTTGCCACCTTGTTAAGTTTTGATTAATGCGATTCCATTTCAGCAAAGTAATTGGCTTGGCCCTGTTGTGAGCGATACACAGGCGCTGCGCCGGAACAAACGCTGCAACATGGTAATGAGGCAATGAGTTTGTTCTATGGATGTTGGCAAGTGACAGTTATTAATGATTGTTATGATAAACAGACGAGTGCAGATCGGGGGGATGAGTCGGGCCAGACTGACAGTTTAAAAATAACGCGCACTGGAAAGTACTAATGAAGTAATACAGTGTTAGGAAAACAATCATGCAGGTTGTCAGAGGAAGAGGTGTAATTACAGAGCTACACTGCCCTGCCTGGGAGGAGCTGGCTTCTAATAGAGCCAGAGGAATATGCACTGACAGAGGAGAGCAGAATGATATACAACTTTAATTGGATCATCTTTTTACCCCCCTTTCCTTTCTCAGAATACAAAGGAGGTCTGTGCTCACAGCTGTGTTATGATAGGTTTGGTCTCCTGTGAAGACTAGTGACCCTGTGTAAATGGCTGTATGGTACAGGGAACCGCTGTGTTTGTGTGATCTGAACATGGACTGTATTACTGTTGCTATCCTTGTCTCTGCACAGTATCAAAGCTTTGAAAATGTGTACATAGCATGTTTAAATGGTGCGAAGAGATGTAAACTCAGACGTGTTCTAGCCTACCTTTTTTATTTCCATAGTATATACAGTACATAGCTATTTTAAAATAAATAAAAAAAAATTTTTCTCTTGTTCAGCAAAGTCACAATTACAGTTACAATTCTTTTTGTAATTTTTAAAAAAATACATTATTAAGTATGGTCACTTGTTTTAACACATCATAAATGCTTTGTGTTTTCTAGCTTTAAAGCCACTTACTAAAAAGATAACTACACTGCTGCAGCTGCTTTTTTTTATTTTGTACGATCTATCTGCATTTTCTTCTTCTAGTGGGCATATAAAAATTTCCCCGTCTTCTGTCGTTATGCCTGAACTTTAGCTGACATTTAACCTGTACCAGTGCATGGCTGTCATGAAATACTTGGTTTTGGAATGTGACGATCAGATGACTTTACCGACCTTTGCGTGAACCTTGTCTGGTGTTGATTTAGTGAGGCACAGAGATCAAAGCGATCCCTCTCAGCCTTTGTCAGTGGGCTGTTGGTGTATGGACCCTGAGTGTGAACAAAACCAATCCTCTACAACACTGCTGTACTCACAGCATGTTAGCTACACAGAGGTCAACAGAGGAATCAACATTATAATGATTTTTTTTCTTTTGCTATCCGGACTGTAATATTTCAGGAAGTGTTTTGATTCTTTAAAAAAGTATTTCCTTTTAATGTGTTTTGTCCTTCTAAATGCAATGTTTTTCAAGCAGAACCATTCCTAAGTCTTTTACTTGACTTTCATTGTTAAGTTAAACTGTGGAAATTTATCTTGCCTTAATTACCTTGATGACACCAGTGAACAAGTTGGCCCAAGACAGCATTAATCTCTAATTGTGGACACTACTTGTTTCCCTTTTAAGGTTGATTACCTATGGAAATAGCTCAGGATGTCCTCATGAATCAAATTATTAATTCAATGTCAGTGCAACCCTAAGAGTCCCACTCCACTATCTCCACCATAGTGAAATAGTTAAGTGTGCTGAATGGAGTTTTTATGGTGCTGTCAACAATGAAAGGAGATAAAAATGTCTTACCAAACAAGTCAATATTTCATTTTTCCCTCTCTCTCATTCATATCTGGGTCTGGCTGTGGAAATTGATTGTGGTTAGATGGTCAGAGAGGCGGCGGTGATTCAGAGCAATTTTCAAATAAACTGAGAAAGAATTGTCATTCTGTAATGGTTTTAGTTGGCAGTAAGTGGCCTGGTTGGAATTTCAGGGCCCTACGCTATCCATTATCCAAGTTTTCCAACACCCTGTCATTGTTGACAGGTGGATTATAATTTTTCTATAGCAGAACAATTGAAATGACAGCGGTTTAGCAAACTTGGATGGGACAAAGGAGACACAGAGTTCCAACAGGAAATATGCTGCCAACATTTGTGTGCACTTTGTGTTAGGAAGTGAAAAGTCCTGCTTTCTATCTTACTCAGGAATAAGAGTTTTCCAGATTGTCTAAATATGCGCTAAACAGGACTGCTCTTGATGAATGAGTGGTTAAAACTGTTTCTACATAAATTCAAACCCCCTAATCGTGCTGGGAACCCACAAAACTTTGACCTAGAAAGTATAACAACAATTATAACAACAACAACAAAAAAAAAATCGTCCCTGCACTCTATATTACAAACAGCTTTAGCACCAAATCAGTCTTGTATTGGCCTGTATCCCATTTCCATGCTGCTTACTTCTTGGCGCTGTCATGCAGATTCTCTTCACGGTCCCATTCTTTTTCTTTTTGAAGGCTGTGATTCCTGGCCATATGGAGCCCATCCCTTTTTCTTGTGTGGCGCTATCACATCGCAGGGCCTCTGGTAGAGACTGGGTTAGTGTGTGAAACTGCTTGGTGACTGTCAGTACTGGTAGTCTTCTGTTTGTTGACATGTGAAGTCGGGCAGCATACTGTAGGCCTGATGTTGAAACTCACTTACAATTAACGTGAGAAGACACTGACATGGGGCCTTCTGTCTCGACAACTATCAGGAGGAGGAGACAGCTGTGTGTTATCCCGTAGAGCATAAATCAGTTATTACTCTGCCTGTTTAAGAGGACATTATCCGGGTGTTGACCTAACTTTAAAAGAATGCATGTACTGAAGAATAAATATTTGTGTGTGTGTGTGTGTGTTTGTGTTTGTGTGTATGAGAGCACAATACAGATGAGGAACAGGAAGTGAAGGACAGTGGCCATGTAGAGACAGTGTAGAGAATAGTAGCATCTATCCCAGCTACACTGCTTCAGTGGGCATGTAGCAACACTCCCCTTCACATAGCTCTGCTTCTCCTCAGCGTCCCCACTTCACAAGACGCTCTCAACAACTACAGCCCCAGAGCCCCTGTGCCTTCATAATGAGTTTAGTCAGAGTGATTATAGCTGTACTATTCTACTGTCAGTGATTATTAGACAAGAGCTAAAGCTGAAGACCTTTGTCAGCTATTATTTTAATAGCGCTATTAGTATGAGTCCTTGGTGACCATCACCTTCATCAGTCATCATAAACCTAATTGCGTAGTGCACCGAGATAGTGTAACTATTATCAATGAAGTGTATTTTTGCTGTTACAACATTGTGATCCATGTAATTGTCAGTTACACACATAAACAGGCATCATCTCTGGTTTGGTGCACCACTGTTTTCTCGTCGTATACTAAACCCAAGAACTTACAAAATCATGTTATTATCTGCCTGGCAAAGCTTACAAAACCCTTCAGTGAGCCAGTGTCTGTCAGAATAGGGATGTGTAAAATCAGACATGTATGGTATGAGGACAACAGCAGAATGAGCAGAAGTTAACTTTGCTTAGTGGAGTGAAGTGACACCTGTCTCCTAGACTGCCCTAACTCAAGTGCACCGTGAAGTTAATCCTTCTGTAGAAGCCTGTCACATGACAGAGGAGACCACAGGGGGAGAAATGCCTTAGCGAGGGCTTCAGTTTTTCACTTATCACTTACAAAAGTTTGAGAACAACAGTGCAAGTCGGCATTAAAAGCCTGCAATGTAATTAAAGAAAAAAAAAACTATTTTGTCGTTGAGCTGTCACTCTCTTCTGAAGTGTGTGTTGTTGTCCTTCATGATTTTTGCATAACAAGTATGACAGCTTTGCTGGAGCCTAAGTGCAGCTTGATGTGTTGCCCATGAGTACACGCTATATGATACATGAAGGCTAGTGTAATATGAGTAATCGCTGGTTACAGGATGTGCTGATGTATTCTATCTTGGAGGAGACTGTAGTTGGAACATATTGATGCTGATTGATTTTTTTTCTACAGCAGTGGGTCATCTTAGGTTGGTTCATCTTCATTTTGCTGCTATAGCCATGCAGTGTAGAGCTATCAGCTGCATGAGTGAAATATTGCAGAAAATTTAAATGCTTATCAAAACACATCCGTGTGCTAATTGTTGTTTGACTTCAGTATGTTACAATTATGTATATGTTATATGTATATCTTATTTTTACTTTCTCCCTCTTTTTCATGTCTGCGNTGAAATATTGCAGAAAATTTAAATGCTTATCAAAACACATCCATGTGCTAATTGGTTGTTTGACTTCAGTATGTTACAATTATGTATATGTTATATGTATATCTTATTTTTACTTTCTCCCTCTTTTTCATGTCTGCTCGTGTGCTGGATCCTGTTCAATGCCTATTGGGTGAAACAGGTAAGCTGTTAATTACTTGAATTACATGGAGTCTAGCATGAAACTGCAAAATCCTGTCATATAGCCACTATTAGATCTCACCGTATCCACAGAAATAGAAGTCCATAGTTCAACCATCTGGTTGCCTTGTTTACCGTGTTCAGCATCAGTGTGTGCTTATTAATCATGCTTACACAAGTGTCTTAATTACTCCCAATGTAGCTGCTCTCTCTAGAACCCAGGAGATGACCTTTCTTTCCCTGTTCCTTTACGCCATTAATCATCCATAATCAACACCGTCAGAGTCAAGGAGAGGGCCACTCAGAGCCTTCCAACACTGCCCACAGACCTCCGTCACATGCATGCTCAGATCTTTATTAATGGCCCACACATGGACTAGACAGAAACATAATTACACACATAAACACTAACTTTAACACCGCCATTTAAATGAGTATGTCTCATTTGCCTATAGGAAAAGTGTCATGACGATATACCCGATGATATATTCTTCTTCATGAAGGTCACTTTTCCATTAATATTCAGGAGTCAATTGTCTGTCATTTTGATGTTCTCTCATATCCTGCATGAAACCGGAGGAGCATGCCCACAGGCCTAACAAATGGTATTTCACTTATAAATGTGATACTCCGACATTCATGGCAGACACTGATTCATAGCCGTCACATGGCTGATATGTCTAAGTGCCTGGGACGCACAAGGACGTGAAAAACTACAGTGTGCAGGGCTTTTAACATTTCAGATCTTGTTTAGCCCTGCCAATGGCAGATTGACAAGTGGAGTTTCTGCTGTAGCAGGTAACTGACATGCCTGGCTTCTCCCCCCCGCTGACTGAAAGCTTAATATATCATTTGTCAGTCAAGGATGGGCTTTCATTCAATCATGGCATGGCATCCACTCAAATGCCAGCTGGGGCTTCAATTTCATGCAGAAGAGAAGTTGAATACACACTTTGCAAGTGTGCACTGGCTGTAGTGAAGTGTTGATTTCTAAAGCACAGTTGCTCATTACAATTCATTAGAGTATATTAATATATCAGTCTGTTAATTAACTTCCCGAAGTTGATGCACTTTGTTAGCACAGCTAGTCAGTCGTGATCTGATCTATTTCAAATTTACAGTATTTCTGTAACACTGGATCATCTTGCATCACTTACATGCAAAAGGACAAAACGCTACTTCAAAGTTCTATAATAGTTTTATGACTGCCCACAAATTGCTGTCATAAATTTTTCATTCTTTTTAATTTGCTGCCATAAATCAAGGCTGCTGTGGGCTCTCTGCTGTAAATGGGATTGCTCCATAGTTTTGGCATGCAGCAATCTGGTTTTGGATCTCTGAAAAACAGACAGCACACGGAAGGTAGTGCATTAATTTAGGCCCATAAATTATGCACTTACTTTTATAATGTCAAACCATAAATAATGTTGATGCATTGGGAACTGCACCACATCACCCATAGAAATTATGCATTTGAGATGAATGGGGATGCTGTGATGGATAATGGATCTCAAACAATGTGATCTATTTAAGTTTGTTCCCCAGAGGAAATGATGGTGCAGAATTAAGGACACGAGTTCTAGAAGAGCTGTTTGATATTCATGAAGTGCTTCGCCTAACTTAGGGCAGTTGTAGTCTTTGTTGTTTATGTTAATGTTGTGTAATATCTGTCACACCGAACTTCCTTAATTCTCCTTCTTCAGCTTGTGTTGTCCTTAAAGTTAAAGGATGTTGCTAAGAATACACAACCCATTACAACATAAACACATTTTCTCAATTTATGATCATACAACTTTTGCAGTAACAGGAACTACAGCTCTGTTCCTACCTCTTCTCATGCTCCTCTGAGGAACATGTGCAGTTGTGCTGTAGCTTGGCCTCAATGCCAACAGAAAATGTTGCTTCTAGTTTCTCCAGCCTACTCCCTAGAGTACCAGATGGATGATTAAATACGGGACTTTACTAAGGCTTGTGCAAATGCTTAGTACACTGAACTCTCGAATATTGTGTATTATCTGCCATTAGGCAGGATAATATTAGCCATTCTCCCTGTAATGGCTTAGGAGAAGAATAATTGAATGTGCTCATAGGCTCTGGTTCAGCAGAGTTGTATGTGGATGGGAATGCAGCAACACTTGTCTGGTTTTAATATTACACCACTGTATTCCTCTTCTAACCGAGCAGCACAGGAGTGTTAGCTGCAGCACTGTGAAAGTATTCAATCCAGTTCTGTGCTTTTATGATCTTCTGGATGTATTAATTATCTGCAGAGAAGCTTGGTTGGACAGCTCATTCATTTTTACTTGATTGTATTGACAAGCCTTTCTTAAGCAGTCAAGTTAAATGCCATGATCAATACTGCGTTATTGACTTGCATTATCACAATAATCCTTGTATGAAAATGGCAAGAGAGACTAAAAGCTAGTTGGATCATAGTGTCTTTGTGAGGGTAAATGTCAATTTGAAGGTACAAATAAGTATAAATAAATACATGGCAAAAAATGCTTTGTTGTGTTATGAAATGAAAAAGTACTATTTGGTAACATGATATCTTTTTACCACTGGCAACTTGTGATCAATGTTTATATAAATACTAGTCACTATCTGATGTATGTGATTAATGTTTGTTTAAAGCCAAGCAATAATACATATTTTAGTTGACTGCTATTACAATGTGATTCCCCTGTTTTGTTATGGGGGTAGCAAGCCTGTATAATGCTAACAGAATAGGGTTATGTCTGTTCAAATTAAACAACCGTCAAAGCCTGAACATTCTAATAAATGTTCTGTCATTGAATTTGATACCAGACACTGGCATGTGCATCAGATAAAGCCCCTACTTCTGTATGGTGAGAATAAATCATCTTGATGTTCACATGCTGGTCTTATGTGCACTTTAAATAGAGGGAGATGCCATATCAGCTGAACAGTGGAAGTTATGGACCATAGCGAAGTAATTAAACAGTGCACCGTGGGCAAAATGCGATGGTAAAATAATTGGAAATACAGAAGTTCTCAGTGAATTGCTCATTTATTCCTGGCTTGTTGATGTTTGATGCTTGAACACTGATCTTGCTGTTTGAGATCTTATAACTGTGGTGACACACAGAGAAGACTGTGTTTTTCCCCCCTTTGAGACAGGAGACAACACCCTGTTTTCAGCAAGTATTTCCAGTTGACCCCATTTTCCTCCCTGGGATAATAAGCTTTGACACTGACAGTAAATATCTCTCAGGGTTTCATTACTCTCTGTTTGCCATCGTAAATCCATCCGAAGGAGAAACATTCCCCAAACTGGTTATGCAGGTAGATCTGTGTGTGTGTGTGTGTGTGTGTGTGTGTGTGTGTGTGTGTGTGTGTGTCTTGCTCAGCCTTTTCATCATAGGCTGAGCAAGTGAAGACTGCAGGTGGCAAGACAGTCTTTCAAAATGGCGGTTCTGATTCTTTTGTCCGACATCGGGTCCATGGCTCTTCAGTGGCGACACTCTGACCAATCAGTGGCCGGCAGTTGGTCGACGTCACATTTAGTATCAGCTCAGCTTGTTTGGAATTGGAACAGAGCAGGTACTAAAAGAAGTACCTGGTACTATCCCTAGTGGAAAACAAAAAAAAACCAAAAAAAAACAAAAATGTAGAGTAGAGTTGAGTAGTGCTAGTGGAAAAACATTGATTGATCATGTATGTTAGAACAGTATATCATGGAATCTTCATGCTGTGGAAGGCAGTTTATAGTGGGCACTGTAAGAGTACAGTATATCCATGTCTCCAACCCTTTGCTGCCCTTGCCACAAAGTCAACAGACTGCAAGGCTGTAGTCAGTGTCCCTGCCCCCTTGATTTAAGACTGCACTTACCAGGGCCTGGCGAGGCTGGTCCTCTCTTTCTCTGAGAGCTGTCACTCTTGTGTGTAATTTGCCCTGCTGAAGGAAAAAAAAAGCCCAACTCAAACCGTGAATAATGAGTGGTTGTTAGCTTTTGAGACAGAACAAGCAAAGCGAAACACAAAACACTCCAGCGAAAGAACTGTAATTACCCACAAGCCTGTGAGTGCACTCTTAGAAGGATTGTTATTGTGTGTGAATGACCTTTCATGTCTTTGGCATGCTGCTCTGTGGCTCTGAGTCAGACTGTTGCAGTTCCATGTAATCTGGTAGCATGCAGCAATAGGAAATAAATATGTCATTTATGGATGCTTTCACAAGAGATGGCTTTCAAAAATAACTTCATTCTGTTTGTCATGCAATAATAGTGTAGAGTATCTAGAATGCTTGAAGAATGATTGAGCTTTTAATCTGTCTCTCAAAAGCAGGTGTGTAGTAGCGGTGTCAAAAGTATAATTTTAACATAGATTTAAAACTTCCTCTGACCATACCGCCATTTTGCATTTCAGCACATTAGTGCACTGATCCTGAGATTAACATTAGTTTGTTTGATTCACTCTAAAAGACCACCCATAGGTAGATGGATCACTGAATGATGAGTGTCACTGACACCAAGTCCTCCCTCAGTCTGTCTTCAAAGGTCCTGCTCAGACACAAACAAATGGACAGATTAGACAGTAACTATGGGATGACAGATAATGCAGAGCAAGCAGAACTGCAGTGCAGGGACCTCCAGTTCCAAACCTCACTGCCACATACAGACTTTTTTAAGATTTATCCCATCAGTCAAGTAATTAACATGATTTATGGTGTTGAGGTGACTGTTGGTGAGACAACAAAGAGGTCGGGCGGTTCTTCCCCCAAGGAGATGCTATCAGGTGTTTTCTGCTGTGCTTGCAATGCAGTCAGCATGCAGCTGTAAATCCAGCCATTCTGCATTGAAGAGAGATGACCCCCCCAACACACACACACACACACACACACACACACACACACACACACACACACACACACACACACACACACACACACACACACACACACAGACACACCACCACTTCTTTTCTTCCCTGTATTTCTCTTCCCCTTCATAGTCACTACAGGAGGTCACAAGTTCACATCTCGGCCTCGACTGTTAAAACCTGGGGGCTGAACTTCTGACCTCGCCTAGTGTAAGAGGGAGCACAGTGAATAGTGTTTATAAGGGCTGCCATTCTAAGAGGCCAGAGGGGGTTTGTAAAGGGTAGGGTGATGCAGTGGCTGGGGCAAGGCCCACTCATTGGCCAATTTACCTCAGACACAGAGGCTCTTAATAGAAGTCAAGTAAGTAAAGGCTGCCCCTTAAGGCCAGGCATGTCTATCGCAGTCAGTGAGAGCTGAGTTAGTCTGACTGATGCCTTTGTCCTCTGCATAACATAGACCAAACTATGTGCAACACAGGGCCAATTAGAAGTAAATGTTTTGGCATCTAGTAGTATCATAATGAGGGTTAAATATGATGGTTAATCTAACACTCTGTGACAAAGCTTTAACCCTAAATTCGATCCGAAAGGTTTCCATTCAGACATCTTGATGGCAATGTAGATATTGCCATGAAGCATTAGCATAGCGAAAACAAACATTTGTCTGTGATTTGTGATTTTCTCAAGCATCTTTCAAGTAAAATCTGTAGAAAACTCATACCTGCTTGCACAAGAGTGGCATTTCCTCATGCTGATGTCGCTCACAGGCAAAAGCAAATCCATAAGAAGTGTTTGGCTTAGCTGTTTACACACACTCTACTTTTCCTGTAACCTCTATAAAAAACAAAACATGGTTTCTCTAGGCTGCCTGTTTTCCCTGTTAAAACAAGAGGGGAGAAAATTAAATGCCTACAAGCAGATTTTATGATCTGATAAAAGATGGCATTTATTGTTAACTGATTTACTACCTGCCAAAGTTTGTGAGTGTATTGTTCAGACAGCCTCAACTCTACAACAGGACAGTGCTGAGAGGGCTTATAAGGCGGTGTATTTTTGTAAATATTGTTTTTGTCCATGCAAATCTGCTTCAAGTTCAATTAAAGCCCCAATAAGTTACAGAGTAACAAGGAATACCTTAATGAATAACTTTATTTGAAAATTATATAGAAATGCAGCACAAATTCACAGAATTCTTTGAACTAACTTTATATTTTAGAATTACTATCTTCTGAACAGGTCCAATTAATCTACTCTGGTGTCTGCACTCATTACTCTGTACATGTAGTATTCTTTGTTGAGGGGGATATTAAGACTGGCAGTCTATGTCTATTATTACTGAGTGACTAGCATATGGTAAAACAAAGCTTGAGTGATTTATCTTGGCCATACAAATATTAGTTCAGTTGAATCAGTATTGTTACGGTTCTAATCAGAAGAGGCAGTCTCCCTTGTAAGTGACAGCTTAGAGATCTCATAGAATGGCGTTTACATTCACTTCTTGGTTCCTAACATATACTTGTGTTAACAAAATAAGCCTCGCTGACTGGTGAGGAATTTGGGCCTTGCTTGCAACTGCAGCACTGTGTGTCAGGACTGTTTGTTACTGAAGGATTTACAGTTTCTCGGCGCTGTGTTAATTGCCCATTGTGCTCCTGTTCTGTTGAAGCATTTCTTTTAATAGTATGCTGAAAAGATATTTCCTTTGCTGTGTCCTTGTCCAGGGGATATACTTAGCTTGTTAAGTGGCTTCTTTAATTAAAAGGGAGATGATGAACTATAAGTAGCATTAATAAGAACTGGGACCTAAATTTGTGCTAACAGCTGGAAGATAAACTATGCACTGTTTTCCTTGGCATTCTACTCAAGTCAATCCATAAAATATCTTTATTTTTCAACTATATTGGCAATATGCAGTGCCACTTTTAAATTGCAGATTGCCGAAAAAACTTCCACTTTATTCTTTTTAGTCTTAGCCTCACCTCCTTCCATTAATTGAAAGAAAGCTGAGGTGAGGAGGCTCTCTGTGTCAGTTTTGCATATGCCGTGTCTCCTTTGTGTCTGTTTCACTCCTCCCCTCTGTGTCCTTTACCCGCCTAGCCCAGTTAACTCTATGTGCACTTTGACCCTTCAGTGACCACTTCGCAGCAATTTTGGCCTTTCCTTATTTTTACTTGGAATCCGCCCCTCACCCTTTGCCTAACCATGAAGCAGTTGTTTGACCTTTTATCCATGCCCCTCTGAGTCCTCCTTCCTCTCAGGTCATAGAGTTTTACAACTCAGAGCAAAGAGCTAAACTTGAGAAGTGGTCAGGAAAAGTTCCTGCTGTCAGGAAGACCACATGTTGACTTGGTGCATTGGTGTAAACATTATCCTGACCATTACTAAAGGTAGTGATGGAGAGGTTGTAAATGATCATAAAATATAACATCACCAGTGTTTCATGGTATTTTTTTTAATTAGAAGGAGCTTTGTAGTGTTTAAGACTGTTTGACTGGGGCTTCCCCTGAAAATAACAGCCACAAAGGGCATCAACAGTTCATTAAAATGGAGAATGCATTCATGTGACTCTACAATGTATTCCCCATTGCCTGGATACAATACAATGAATAAGAGGAACATGTTATGTTATGAGTCAAAAGCTCTAACAGTCTTGAATAATAATCCTATTTATGGACAATTAACTAGATCTGTACAGACTTAATGTTATTGAATGTCATTAAAATGAGATACTGTATATTTTGTTTACTAAGGAAATATATTAACTAATGATGATTTTCTGGGAAATGTTGAAATGTCTTTGTTCAAACCAGCGTATTTGCAGAATATAATTTTCTATTGTCACACTGAATTATGTTTTGTGTCTTTGCCTGTGTGTTTCTGTATTATGATATCTGCATGTGTGTATGCATTTTGGTGCAGTGTACAGTGTGTGGGTTTGTTGAGAGAGAGAGAGAGNAGAGAGAGAGAGAGAGAGAGAGAGAGAGAGAGAGAGAGAGAGAGAGAGAGACAGACTGTCTGTCTCACTGTTTGTCTGTCCCTCTCTGTGTGTCTCTAGGATTAGCAGTGCTTAAATGACAATGTTTGATCAATGGTGCCAGGCTCTGCCCTTGGTTCGTTTGCTTTTTACTCATCATTACTAACATGGGCTGAAATATCTGGGTAACAAAAATTGATATAATGACCGAGTGTGCCTTATTATCTTCAAGCTACATCAGATTGGCAAACTTCTGAGGGAAAGCAAAATGTCTGGGAAATATTACGAGTCATTTATCAAGTCCTGCTCATTACCATATTGCCTACAGAGGCACTAGCAGAAATCTAAATAAAAGTGGCCAATTGGGAGTTGGCTCCATTTTCTTTTAGTTGAAAAAGCCTCTCTTCCAAGTCTTTGCGACCTTGATATTATCGTGACCTCCCACTATTGACAGTGCAAACGCTACCACTTATAAACCAGAGATCTTCATGTCACCGTAGGTGATAAGCAAAACTATTGCATGTAGGTGACTAATAGAATGATTCCTCATTTATCAATCACACTGCTTCAGCTTGTGTTGATGCTGATGTACTCGTGTGTGATTGGTTGAGTACGTTTATGATCAGTTGTGAATGTCCTTAGTGGTACAACAATACTGGCAGAGCTATATTAATTAGGAGGTGACTGCATACTCCATTTTTCCTTGTCACGTTGAGTTTGGTCCCAGGTGTACTGTGACAGAGAGGGAGAGGTGGTTTAGTCCAGATGAGGCGCACCCAGCCCTGCATCCAGCAAACCGAAATAATGAGTTTCCTTCCCCCTTTAGCCACTGTATGCACCATGATATACAACTCGCAATTAAGCATGGCTTGGTGATCCAGTGATTAATGTCTCTTGTGGTGGTTGTGAAAGGACTGGGACTTAGTCTCAGACTAGGGGACTGGCTGAGACTCCCTGTTTATATTCCTATCATGGCCCTAACCCCCCCCCCCTCCCCCCGCCCCTTCCTCCCCCTTTCTCTCTCTCTCACACACACACACACACACACACACACACACACACTCTTCTTGCTCTCTTGTTCCCTCTTAACCAGTCTCCATTACAAGGAAGATGGAGAGGACCATTTGCAATTCAGTAACCTTTATGACAGTGCACTCTTTAATCAGAGGCCCCTATTTCCTTTGTAGAGCAACACACCCACACTCACACACAGAAATGCACATACGCACAGGGGGCACACACACACCAAGGGGCATAGAGGCCCATGAAATACCCTGCCTGGGTGAGCTGGTGAAAGTGACTTATCTGATTTACAATACCCTGCTGCTGTTTCATTTGTTGTTGTTGAAGGCTTTTAATTTTTATGGTGGGACAGCACTAAGTAAATTGTGTCTTGTCTAAGAGAGAGAGAGCTTTTTAAAAGGGCAGTGGAGCGAGGTGGTGAAGAATCAGACAATTGTGTGGGCTCTTCTTTTAGAAAGTCTCATTTAGTATGGGATATACTACATCTGTGCAGTCATTTTCCAGTCAGCTGTCTAATTAACAACAGTATTGTTACAATCTCTAGTAAACAAAGAAACTAACAATTTGTTGCACAGCAAATTAGCTGTAAGATAATTATGTTAGAATACTTGTACTAGTAGTTTAATAACGTACTAACTCAGCTCTGTACCTATGTTCACTTCTCCTTATTGTTTTCTTCATTGATAACATGTACTTTTTTAATTAAACACTCATGTAAATTGTAAGTCACAATAATAGCAATACAAGTGATTTTCTTTTTTGAAAATTTAACAGCTGGTGAGGACTTTAATGGTATGGTAAGCTATTCCAACCTAAATGGCAAATGCTGTTTGTGGCCACTTTGCTGGTCCTGTTTAGTGATGAAGGCTTCTGATTCGCTTTATCCTCCAGAGCCCTATTCAACTGAATGAGCAACACTCATCCTGCAGAGCACAAGGGCAATTCTCTTTCTTCCACACCACCCCACCACAAACCCTCCCTCCTCCCACTTCCACCTTCTCTCCCCCTCTTTACTGGATCATTTCCCTTCACACCCAGAAAGGCTTTGTAGTGGCGGCATCATTCTCCTCCCCACTTTCTTTCTCCCTTCATTTTTGTCTCCCTTTCCCTTTTTTCCTCCTCTCTCTCTTTCACTCCAACTTTCATAAGCTCAGTAAAGCATGGCCTTCAATTCCCTTGTTCTAGTGTTTTCACTTAAGATCAGGAGTGATGAGCAAAAGGTTTCTGGCTCAATCCTTGAGCAAAGGCCTGGCGTGACAGGGATTATTATTTATTTGTCATCTTGGATGTAATAAGCTGTAGGTACAGACTGGAGACCCAGTGATTTATTGCTCTGTCGAGCGCCAGTAGCAGTCCAGCCGCTGGGGCGTGCAGGATGAATACCGACCTGTCACTCCCGTCCATCCGTCTCCTCGTGCCTGAAGCCCTCACAACACCGCCCCATTTCATGCCAGAATACATAAACAATCTTTCATTACTCCTAAGCTTTTTTTCATATTTGCTTTTCACAGGACATAAAGATTTCTCTCTCTTTTTCTTTTACTATCTCTATCTGACTCCCTCCATCCTACATTAGGTGTTATTTTTGTTTTCCACAGTCAGAAATTTTGTGAATATTAAATCCTTACATAGTTAAGAAATCTCATACCAATGCAGTTTTCCTCCCTGCTCCTCAGGTTTCACTGTCATTTCCGTTCCCATTGGCCATATCTTCACTTTTCTCCCCAGAAGCACTTATGAGAAGAACAGCTGAACACACCCACTTCCACTTTTTTCAGAATGAATTACTCTCTGGCCGGAAGATTCTTGAGCCAGTGGTGATCGGGCATGAATATGTTGGTGAGCTGTCAGCACCATGTCCTTCCGATGCATTAGTGTCAGTCTCCATGCTGCACTAAAGCATGAAATGAGTGATGAAATATCAAATCCCTTAACTTCACCTCCCTCCGCCCTGTCTTTCAGAGCAGAAGACATAATATCGACCCCCACCCCACCCCACCCACCCTCAGTCCATTTAGGCAGGAATTTAATATTTTTCAGCTAAACCAATCACGCATGGTTAGCGCTCAGTGTAATCCAATCACATTCCATCATAAATGCCTCTCTTGTGAGGCTATTCACGGACCTGATAAACTGGTAGAAATCAAGACGTTGAAAAACATAGCCTTAATAGATTGTCTTGGCTGCCTTAGAGGAGCTTGTCCCACTCCATTCTGTCGATACACATTTTCATTTCTCCAGCCCTAACCGCTCTCTTCAGGCACAGATTAACTATAGTGGAGCTGACTTTGTAAATAGGTCTCTCATTTATTAGGGCCTTTATCTGCAAGTTGGACTGGGAGAGGTCTCAAAGAAGATGCTAAGCTCACATCAGCCAGGGGAGTATAATTATGAGACATTTATTTTAGATAGCTGATAAATAATAGGACCCATTTTCTTTGCCTTTAACCCAAAAGTGTGATGGTTTTACTTTCTGTCTCTCCTGAAAGACTGGACTCACTCCTCATAATGACACTACATTCAGAGACTGCATAGCTGTATTGTTACAGTGTGTGTGTTTTTGTGTGTGTGTGTGTGTGTGTGTGTGTGTGTGTGTGTGTGTGTGTGTGTGTGTGTGTGTGTGTGTGTGCACGCAAGGCTAGCACTGTTAACAGTACAGCGAATAGTGAACATTTGTTAGAGGACATAGGTGGTGATGCCTCACACAGGCACTGAACTGAGAATACTCATTTGGTTCTTGAATAAGGCCTTGACAGCCACCATTTATATCTGGCTCATTGTGTGCTGTCCAGCCGATTAATAACAGTTTATTGCTGTCTAATTAGTGTCGGTTGATTGGAACTGCATAAGAACTGAGAGAGACTTGCTTGCTTTGTTTTAGTGTGTGCAGCCATATTACAGTGACTAAAACCAGGAGAACTGGGATTTTCTAAAAGACATTATCGTATTTTCTGGACTATAAGTCGCTCCGGAGTATAGGTTGCACCAGCCAAAAAATGCATAATGAAGAAGAAAAAAACATATATAAGTCACACTGGACTATAAGCTGCATTTTTGGGGGAAATTTATTTTATAAATTCCGAGACCAAGAACAGATATTTCATCTTGAAAGGCAAATTCTCGTAACAATAGAATAGAGAACATATTGGTATATTAACCTAACATATTAACAGTTATTCAGATAACGATGCGAGAGGCAGTTATCACTGTTAGCTTGTCTTTGTTATGCTAGCGGTGCTGCTGAGAGATGCACATTATATTATAAATTATGCCTAGATGTTTGAATGAATTATCACCACTGGTACTGACTTTAACAGAATGAGAGGAATAACTATATGCATGAGAGAACGTAACCCTGCTTAAATCCAGAGGGAGGAAATTAGCAGGAATTTCATACTCAAATTCCATATTAGCTGTGTTTTGAGAAAGTTGTATTTCACTTTCTACAATGATCAGTTGAGTCAATAATATAGATAATATGTTTGAACTGTCATACATGGGATTTCCAAACTGTAGAGTGTAACGTGGACAGCAGACAAAACACTATAGTGCTTTAGAAATATATGATATCAGAGAACATTAATGTGCCTGTTCAGCTGTCAGGTATATTTAAGTATGTTTCACTTTTTGATGTAGGCTTACTGTAGAAACTGTGCAACGGAGTAAGAAGAACATCCAAATTGTTATGTATTCAGTATTATAGGAGCTGCACATCCCTATTTCTCACATTTCATAATATAATGAGTTGCCTGAGCTCTTTTCTATTGAGCTATTCCTGTTTTGCTGGTGGTGATCAAGTGTAAAGCAACCTCTTCTCATTTGTATCTCAGCTTGACTGAGTGGTTAAGTCAGTGAGGGCCCACAACTCTGCAACTCTGCTTGACCCCCAAACCACCACTGACATGCAGCTGATTAAGCCTTAATTAAGGAAACATTTTCTCCCTGTGATTTCTGTTGATGCACATTGGAGAAAAAAAAACAAACTAAGCCATCTTCCTACTAGACTGCAGGAAAAAATTGAGCGTACAGCTCCTTTCACACTCTACCCACTGTTAGTTGTCTCTCTTACTATATCTGTGTCCAATTCTGCTCTCAAGTTATTGCATAACTTTCTGTTTTGGTAACTTTCTCTTACCTTTCCCAGCTTCTTCTCCCATGTTTTTTGCTTTTCTACTTTCCTCACTCTGTTTATCCTCTCCACCGCCCTTCCTGAGATCTTCTTCTTTTCTGCTACCTGTCCTCACCTGTGTCACACATTCAGCTCCTGCCTCCTTGTTTTTTTCTTAAGTGCCAGGCCTGACTTCCAGTCCAGCTGCCTGTCTTGGCTGTCTGCGCTGAGGTGAGTGGTCTACGTAGGGTGGGGTGCAGCATTAGTGTTTCTGCTTGCCTGTGCAATAGAAGGCGACGCACGTCAGGGCCTCTGTCAGCAGATCAGCTACGATGCAGATAGGAGATGAAAAGCTCCCCAGTGACGAGGCTTGCAGGCAGTGCCCGACGGTGGAGAAAAGAGCCCCCACCCCCAATTCTCTGTCCCCTCTGAATCTGTCTTTTGCTTATTGCGTACTCTCTTTCAACCCCTCTCTCGCTCTCGCTCTTTCTCTTCCCAACTCTCGTCTGCTTTGTTATTGCAGCAGTGAGGATGGAGTGGGCTCTGACAAAGTGCTGGGATTGATAGATGGACAGAGCTGGAGACTGGATGAGAGGATGGATGAGGGTAGAGGAGGGAGTTTAACGCAGGCAAACACAGAGAGACAGAGAGGAACGACCTGTTCAGCTATGCAGCCACTCACAGCCCCACAGCAATTTAGCCCTCAACTAACCCAGTGCCAGTGGACTCTCAGCCTCACTACCTGTTTGGTCACAGTGCATATGAACGACTGTGACAGCAGGCAGAGGCTAGAGCAATTTAGTGCCCACAAATAACAAAAAAATGTGTATCAAAGCCTAAAACCACATAACATAGAAAAAGAACATATTTTTTTACTTTTGTGACTTGTGAGCTGTTGTTTGAGAAAATACCTGAACTTAAACTGTTAACATACATTTCCCTTTTATTCCAAACACACCGTGCATAATTTATGTAGTCTCTCTCCTCATTTTTTGTCCTGCAGTTTGCATTATTGAATAACACCAGCATTTTGAATTGACTTTTCATCTCTGTGTGTGCCCAAATACTCGAGCGAATCCATGTAGTAATGTGTGTACTAGTGGTGTGTAAGAGGTTTCAGCCATTTTTCACAACCCCTGCATAGCTAACCAGCCCTGGAGGAGAAAGATGGGAGAGAGGTTCTTGTAACTGTGTTCTTATTACAAAAGCCTTCCTCTGCATCTTGGGTGGGGTAACCTGTGTATGTGCGTCCATGCGTGTGTACGTACGTCCTCTCATTACGTCCCTACCTGCTCTGCATTACTTGTCAGTGGTGTTGGAGCACCCCACTCAGATTAAGACTAATGCCGATGGCCCCAGGAACTGCGATTAGAATCACACTCATTACTCAGGGCCCAGTGACGGAAGCAATTTAAAGCCCTCGTCTTTACAGTACAAGAGGCAGGGCAAGCCCCCACTGTCAAAGGGAGGGGGGTGGAGGGGTGCACAGTAATAGTGCTCTCTCTTCCTGTCCTCCAAGGACACCTGAAGGCCAGGCCCTCTGTGACTTAATTGACTGACTCTCCTTCTTCATGGCTTTTAATTTATTTAAATTTGGAGGATGGGATACACTGCTGCTATTTCAGTTTGAATGTTGCTTCAATGTATACAAAACACAGAAGCAGTGTGTTGGTCAGTCTTGGTCATAATGTTGAGTAAAGGCAGGGGTGTATGTATGCGTTGGGGACTGTCACACTACTGTAAAACCCAGCAAAGATTAGCGGTCAATATGTGTCAGTTGCATGTCATTGAGACTGACTGAGTGAGTGAATGGGTACTTACTGTGTCCATGTGTGACTATGTAGCTGTGTCTGTCAATGTTTTTGTAGCTTGGATGTGTGAGTGTGTGTGTTTGTGTAAGTCTGTACATGCTTTTCTTTGTGTGTGTCTTTGTATGTGTGTCTATGTGTATGTGTGTTTATGTGCGTGCACAATTATGTATTTGCGGCTCACCTCCACAGTAAGGTTACAGCTGCTTTGAGTCCCTCAGTGACAGTTGTCCAAAAGAATGCCAGTCAGGGTCAGCTCTAGGGTGGCTGTCAGTCAATAATTAATGATGGGCCCATCAATTAACACATGTCACCATGGCAACTCTATCATAGTAATGACAGTAATGCTGAAGAGGAAAGAAAGGAGAGTTTCAACCTTATTCTTGACAGGCAAAAATAAATCCACTTCATAAATTGTGAATTTGTTTTATTTTAGTTTTAATTCAATTATGTTACATTTTGAAGACTTTGATATTATAGTGTATATTGAACACTGTTTTTTTTTTTATTTGTTACAGGATCAACGCTAGTGCAGTATTCTTTTTTCTATAGACCAAAGAAGCTGATGCAGCAAATAACTGCATTTGCTTGTTTTCAGTGTAATCAGTTAATCTTTAAATTGATATTAGCCTATTGAGTTGAGTAATGTCAGTGATGTGGTCCCTCTGTATAACCTCTCAAGCTGGTGAAAACATTTAATTACCCCACAGGGGAAGGAGGATCTTTAAGAGACTATAATGTTGTAAGTATACAACCACATTTTGTATGCTTGTTTCTTCTTAACATTTTCCAACATAGTATGCAAAAGTTGTGATATTTATTCTGCCTTTCTATTGCTGCCTTACCTGACTAATTATAAAGATAGCAGCTGTCAAATCCAAATAGACCTGTTAAGAGCAACATGTGGTTTTCTCACATTGGTGTGAGGATAAAACCTTCATTTCAGATGCACAGATCACATAATTGTATTCGGCCATTTGTTTTGTCCTTAAAAAAGGAAATTTGGAGCACCTTGGTAGACCAGTTGTTGCAGTGCATACCACACAGAGGCAGCGTCCCTGGTTCAATTCTGGTCAGATACCTATGCTGCAGGTCATTCCCCTCTCTCTGACTGTTTCTTGCCGGCCTTTTAGTTACATGCTAAATATTTTTTTTTAAAAGAAAATCCTCACCTTTTTTGAGAGTAACAGGAATTTGTACAAATTAAATTATTAAATTTAATGTCATCCAATATTAAGCCATTTGTTTTGTATTATCTGGTGAGTAATAGTTTTACATAGCTTTTGTTCACCATCACATAACCATGAGTCATCATTTTAGTTTGCCGTAGGGTTTTACTAACAGAGTAAGACTTTTCTATCACCCTGCATACTGAACACAAATGACACCCTCTGTTTGCTCTTTCCCTGTTTGAATAGAGAATGGCATTCACTGATTGATATTGTAATTCTTGCTGTGAAGTAATGTTTTACAGCATGCGTAAAGACAGATCTGTATGGCCCTCCCTACCAAGCACCTTTCTTCTGTATGGATCTGCCAAGTGCTGAGGACTGGTTAAATGCTGTCAATCATTGATTTTTCTCTCTGACAGTAGAGTGATGGCTATGGTGATTGAAGGAGTCAGGGTTTTCTCTTTCTCCCCTGTGCTGCAAGGATTCAAGTGAGAAATCCTCACACCTTCTAAGCCAGCCCATCACTTCTCTCCTCTCTGCTTACATCCCCCCACCCCTATACACACACACACACACACACACACACACACACACNNNNCTCTCTCTCTCTCTCTCTCTCTCTCTCTCTCTCTCTCTCTCTCTCTCTTTTAACAAATGGGCATCAACAGGCCATGAAATAATCAATGCTGATGATCCATCTTGGAGCCTGTCGATATGTTAATGAGCACGCCTCATCGTTATTGCTGCTGGGTCATAAATCACTGCCTCTTACCAGAATGCACAGCAGCTGGTGCAGCAAACCCCAGGCCAGGAATAAAACACTGTCTTTTAACGATTAATGTCCAAACATTCTGCTGCCCTGTGCCTTGATTGTTTTCAGATGCCAAAAAAGTAGGACGGATTGTAAATCAATAAAACAATAAGACAAAGTGTTTTAATAAAAGGAGAGGTTGCAAGTAAATCATTGCAGTACTCCGTTTAGCACTGCTTCCTGGGTAAGGAATAATTGGATACCTGGAATCCAGAAGTAATTTTTAAGGTTATAAATGCCTGTGTCGGCTAGTAGTGAGAAGCAGGCTAGCTTGCAGTCTTACATTTTTCAAATCTGCTTTTTATAAGGGACCTGAGCTAAGCACAGGGAAGTGGCTATTTGTTTCACTATGAGAAATGAAAAGATAACATTTTTGTATAGAGTACACTCTAAATCATTATGGAAAGAGACACTTTGTTATTCCCTGAATTCCTCTGTTTGAAATCTTATACTTTATTCCAATATTTTAAGTACAATTTTCTGCACCTAATAGTATGCAAACAATGTGCAATTGGTTGATGTCCTTTTTGCAGAATGTCTGGGTACTGATTATTGCTATTACAGGTTATGTTGCAATGAAATAGAACATTTTATTGTAGTATAACTATGATTTATGAAAAGTTATTTTCTCAAAAATAATAAAATGTTTGCTACATTTATAGTCTGTTACATTTTCAAATCTATATGTAAAATCTAAATCCATGACATTCTTTTTCAGATGTTGAGTTTGATATACATTTATATTCCACTTGAGACTTCAGATCTTAAGACTTAAGACCTACTTCTAAAGTAAATAGCACCAATTTTAACAGTACTGTGTGACACAGTTTAAGTTTTATTTAAACGAAAGATGTAGTTTGGAGATACTTTATCCAGTCTAAATGGAGTGTGGTGTTCCTCATGGAACAGTATTGGGTCAATTTGTCATCCTCTTAAGATGGAAAAGTGAGTTATCACTGATATTACTGATCAGATAAATGGACACACAGTGTTATGGCAAAAAAAACCAAAACAGCATCACTGTGTTTTTGGCTTATCGAACAAGAGCCATGTTAAGCACATAACAATTACAATGTTTTGCAGTATATATATTTAGCATTATTTATTAAATATTAAATCTACACTAGAGATGCTTTGAGCTATTGCTTTTTGGTTTATGCGTAGATCTCCTTGTTTCATCAATAGACGTAATGTAATAAAGTTCTTAAAAATTTAACTTACAGTCATATATCAGCATTGTTGTATGCCGGGCTCTCTCTGGTCAAATCAAAGAATATCACTTTTGAATAATGCCTTTGTTTGGTTTTAATATTGCTATTAACTGATACTACAGTTGGGTGACCTTGTACTTAGCAATTCAGTCAAGCTTGTAGATTGCAGTATAACGTCTATGTACTGTCTCGACAGAATCTTTCAGAGCTGAATAGTTTTATGTTCTAGCCCTTGGATTTCCTGCAAATGATGAATCATAAAACAAAGTGTTTATAGCAATGTTAGCAACTTGAATTCTGTCTGCATCAGTGCTTTCTCATACACACATACCCACAATGTCAATATTGGTAGTTAACCAATGTGCCACCTTAGGTATGAAAACTTTATATTTGATTTAGCCCAGTGGAGGACATAAATGGCTGCCACTTTTTATTTGTTGCATAGAAACATGGTAGTTGCCAATATTAATCAATTTACGTGTCTCCGAATAACTTAGAGGTATCTGTATAAATTAGATGCATTTGTGGTTTCAAGAGTACTGAATGCATTTGGAGCATGGCAGTCTTTTTTAAATTTTGTTAAAATTATGTTTGGTTTTCTGGGGGGCCTGCTTAAAAATCTGCTGTAGTCTCTATACACATCTCCCTTTATTATGATCTGGTACAGAGAAAACATTTTCTCCCTATGTTTTTATTTTCCTTTATACACTCCATAATACACCACAACAGAACTGTAGACTAGGATCCTCCCTTTGGTTTACAGAACCAGATAGCGTGTGCAAGCATTGGACACCCCAATTATTTACAGGAACTGAATTTACTTCAGACTCTGACAGCTTGAATTCCTGTGGCCTCTGTAGGGCCTAAATCATGCTTGCGATATAGTGCAGCTCTGCATTTTTTCTCCTTCAGTGCTAAGTATTATAATGATGAATCTGCTACTCTGGCTTATGCCAGCTCTAGGCGGACATAACAGCAGTTGTTTAAGTTTTCCAAAATAAATAGAGAATATTTCAATGGAGACAGATAGCAGAGAGGAGCCTGGGAAATGGCGTAGTTTGACTTGTGGAAGTTGCCTTTCTAAATTGTTTTGGTTACCAAGATAAGGAACATTAACTCCAGATGTCAAAGAAAGCAAATAATCTATCACTGGGCTGCAATAAATGCCATGTGCTGAAGAACCAAATGGAGATTTTTATTTCTTATAACTATCATCTATCAGCATCTGCATTCTTCCACCGGTCTTTATCTTCCACATCCACATGTATGTAACCAACCTTGCATATCAAATATTATCTTTATTCCCCCCTTGGCTTTCTGATAACATCTGTGTGCCTTACCATTTAAGAACAGATGGCCCCTGTGCATCAAGTTATTAGTGTGAATTTATTGCATTAATGCACAATTTCATTGGACAGGTTTGCTATGGGTTAAAGAGAAGAATCTTTGCATATCTTTCTTTACACTAGAGTCAGACTGATTTTTTGGGCTGATATATTCACAGCAACCCATTCTGTATATCAGTTATTGGTCAGGCAGTCAGTAAATTTAGCTATATGGCTATTTTGTGGTTAAATAATAATGATGCAGGAGCTACACTTGTGAGCAACGGCTTACAGGTTTCTCAGTGAAATTTTGCCTCATATTATTTCTTACCCAAATTGAAGTAGGATTGTGGAAAAATGAATCAATTGTGCTAGCCCATGGATATTGAGTTAAGATTATTTTTCAGAATTTTAAGATTTTTATCATCTCAAAAGAAGGAAGGAGCTCAATGAACTGATTCTTTCTATATAAACTTTTAGGATGTCAACATGTTGAGGTATAGTAACTTTGATATTTTGAAACAGGTGTGTGAACAATGCAGATCTTTAACAAAAAGCAATATTTCTTCATGCAATACAAATAAACCACAGATGAAAACCTTTTGTATAGATCTTGTCTCACCATCAACACCCTCTAGTATCCCTGTGGAAAAACCAGTATCCATGGGGTCATTGGCCTAATACTTTGCTAAAGCATGTTTTGAGATTGCAGATCATTTAGACTCTATGATATTCATGAGGATACATGCTTATTAGGGTTCCTGGGAATAGTTGTTGATAGGAACAATCTGGAAGGAGTGAAAAATTATTTAACACGCTCAGCAGGAGCGCAGGATTGGCCCATTGCAGTGTGCTGCAATTAATTCTTATTGTACAGCAAAGCAGCATGATGGTGTAGCATTGAGGCCACTCATTGCAAAATTAGCGTGATTTTGCAGCATTTGTTGTGGTGTTATACTAAATGCTAATTAGGCTCTACAGTCATAATTAGAACCTTTTGCTAGACAGGCCAATTTAACTAGTACCACAGTATGAGCATCGAAAAGATTAACATACATACACACATACACACACTCACACAATTGCATACACATGTGATATCACACGTGCATACACAAACATCTCACCTTATAATTACACTCTTGCTAACTATCAGCCAAGACAAATGTGGGGGTTGCAGGGGCTTTTTTCCCATAATACGTTAATCATTCCTTTGTTCTTGTGATCTTTTAGAAAGTGTGTGTGGTTTTAATGGTTATTTTATTGAGTACACTAAGTTAGAAAAGTGTATTAAACACAGATAAGTACAGGTGAGATTTTCTAGGACATAGGACACTTTGTTCAGTCACTAAAGGCATATTTTCAGTTTTGAAAAAAACTTGGTGCTGGTCAAACAGTAAATGCTTTTCCTTAGCAAACTCACTCACCTTAATGCACATGCGCAGACATGCACACGGCTGTTTGTTTAAGAACTTTATCTTTCAATGAATGTAACTGCATCATGTTCATCACCGTAGCTGTGTCACTTGATATAGAAGATCAGAGTGCAACATGCGCATCAGTCTGCAGCCTCGCCTGCCAGTCAGGCCCGCATGTTACCACAGCGTCAGTGGCATGGCATTCTCCTTTGGCTTGCACATAAAACCAGTGGCTGTGGGCAACGTTCTTGACTTGCACAGCAGACGTACTTCTCAATCATTCACTGACATGCACTTGGACAATGTTAAAACACATTGCACACCAAACAGGCTCCAGTGGGTCATTACTGTGTTTTCTCATGCCAAAGATGACTTTCTTACAGTGTGATTTACTCTTTATTATTTTTATTATTAAAAATGATAATCATGGCGGAAATGTCTTCAATATCATAGCTTAGAAACACAAACTGTTGTGAGAAGTTTAGAGCCCGTGCCATTACTATTAGTAACACTGCCATGACGATCTCTAGTGATGCAACAAATATTTCGATCCTCAAGTAAAAGTAACATACAGCAATATACTTCTTTACATGTATAGGTCCTAGACTCAAAATTTTACTTATGTAAAAGTATTCTAATATCACCAGCAAAATGTAAGAAAGTTAAGTTCAGAATGATCATTTTCAGTAGTAAGTGATTGCTTATTTTAATTTATTTTTTATTCAATTTCATTTATGTATTTTATATTTATTTTATTTACTATAATTATTTATTATTTATTGTTGCTTAGTTTAATCTGTGAACATGTATTTGAAAATATACATATTCTATAAGATGATCATATCTTTTGCCTGCACAATCTAAATATATATAGGAATGAATAACTATAACTGTTAGTTAAATTTCATACTTCGTAGTGGTAACATAAAACCAAGACACATTACTGTAAGTACCTCAAAAGTGTTATTAGCTATAGATTGTGTGTAACGTATTGCATACATGTGACATTACATTACAATTTTGCATATTACTGATGATACATATTAATAACAGTTATTAATTATAAAACAGTTTGCAGGTTATATTTGCATATTTCATTATACCTTACAGTACAGACACTTGAACTTGGGACTTATATGGACATTGTTGCCTGTTTGAGATGAAATACTACATGTGTATATAAGTATATCAGCTTTTCATCATACAATTAACACAGTAAACATTGATGTGGAAGCTTCATGAGGATGATTGATGTTTTCCTGTACATTAAATCTGGAAACTCCTCATACTCATTACTGTTGTACAAGCCAGCATTCACCTTTTTCGGGGTAGGAGAGAAAGCAAGAAGTGGGGGTTGACCTTAGATGCACTAAGATATATGTTAATACATTTATTATTTATATAGACTTTGGGGACTGCTATTGTTGTCTCAGAACACATGAGCTTTTGGTTACGGCCTTGGGGCCTTCTGTAAAACACTTCATCATGTTTTTAGTCCTCATGAATAATTAAAAACTTAAATTACTTGCCATGTACAAAATTCATATGCTGGGGGTTGGTGGGGGGAAAGATACATGAAAATTAATTTTCTTTTCTCTAAGATTGTGACGGGAAATCAATTAATCTTGATGTATTATTTCATGCAGGGCAGGATAGCAGCAGCAGCAAAGAGAGTGGCTACAGCTGTTCTCATTGGAGAGGCCATATATTATACTTGGCGGCTTTGACAGCTTCTGAAGGAAAAGGCTGAAGGATATCAGGCAGGTGAAGCAACTGTAAAAAAAAAATATTAGGGAATATAAACTGTTGCCAAGGACTGTTGTAAACTGTACAGCAGGAGAAAAGCATTACAGAATTAATTATTTTAGACTCTCTATCCCCCCAAAAAATGCTGTCAGTCCTAGATGACATTATAACGATGTTCCCTATTGAAACATCATGTTCATTTGATTAACTAGTCATGTTTTTGTCCCTCTGTCTGTAATTTTTCCCCCGCATCTCTCCTTGCCTTTTTTGGGGGGTAAGGGGAATTGAGATTTACCACCCGTCAGATAAATGTGTCCAGGTAATATAACACTGGGGATAGAGTGACAGAGCTATTTACTGCCTGCTTTAAAGTTTTATAACTTGTCACAGTTTGCAACTTGTTGTCTGTGGCTCCCCAATTTCTCAACACAGTGTCTGTAAATAGAAAATTGTACACAGAAATGATTACTCTTTCAAGGGTAGAAGTGGAGAAATCAGAAACCAGTAATAGGAAAGCACAGTTAATGTGGCAATGGCACAATAGCTTTTCGACAGAAGTGAAAAGATGTGTGCTATGTCATGTAAACAAAATACAATGCAATGCTAATTTTTCCACTTTATAGAAATGAGTGAAACACAGTGAACATGATTGGCTATCCGTTTGTGTGACCTTGGTTTGGTGACATTCAATTGTAGTTATGTCACCTACTTACTGAAAGATGGATCACTAGCCTACCAGCTGCGACAGCTGATGAGTGACAAGTAAAATGCGTCATGTCACTTTCCAGAGGTGTGTTTGTCAGAATGGTGGCGATTGAGGAGGGGGTGGGGTGGGGGGAGGGGGGGGGGGGGGTTCTTTCTAGCTATACTGCACAAATAAACAAGATATAAAGAAAGGGGAGTTAGAGCATTAATGAGAGAATCTTAAGTCTGTCAGAGTAATTTCCTAATATCCTAAATCCAATTTTATAAACACCAAACAAAAAATATTGTTTATTATTTTTAAGTAGAGGTTCTTCTCCGGCAGATTCAGAGGAAGAATTATGAAGAGAGACTCAGAGGGAGAACTCAGTTTATTGTCTTATAGTTAAAAGGTTGGCAGTGTTTCTCCATTTTCCCCGGGAGAGCTGCATATTCTGCTCTGCTATAAATTCCATTCCATTTATGAACAGATTTCACTGGTCAACAAGACTGGTAATCAACAATCAGTAAACATCTGTTACTATCTATTAATAACCTGGCATTACAGATTTACGGCTGGCCCAGCGGCTGGTGAAAATGTATTTCTGTTGCTGACGAGGGGCAGCTTGGAACGGGCAGGCAATGCCATTTGTAAATGTGAGACAAATTAGAGAGCGGGAGACAACTAAATTAGAAAGCCAAATGACCGAGGCCAGATGGAGCTCAATATAACAAATGGAACAAGTTGTGGAAGTGCCAGTTGTACAGACGCTGAGGGACACTGAGGGGGAATTGATTCAGGAGAGCCAGTGGGTGAACAGATGAAAAGGTTATATTAACACTTCCAGGAGGCAGACTGTAGGCTTCTGTGCCTTCCAGCTTTATGTCGCAGTCATTCACACATATGGACGCTGCTGTCCACATCATCTTTTAAACGGTGGAATGTTAATGTCAGTGTGAGAAATAAACACAGTGTTGTGTTCTTTGCCTCTGACATCGGGCATATTGCCAGCACATGGCTAGAAATCCCACTGTCACTGTTGATGCGCCTTTATTCAGATGTTGTCTGACCTTGTCTTGATGTCACTTTGAACATAACACATTCACACATGGCAGTATACAACACCCTATGCAAGTTATGCAGAATTTTGCCTGTGATAATAGTGTGATGTATACTTCATAGTTTTGCTTTATTGCCCAGAAATAAAGTGTATTATTTTAAATTAACAAAATGTTCAGTAAGACCATGCGCGATATGGAAATGTTGCATCATTCCAGTTGTTCACTGGTGATGCATCATACCTGCAGCTCTCTGGGCTTAAGACACATGAGCACATTTGTATCTTGTAAATGAATATGCAACACTCGGGGTGAGGAACACATTTGTTTGGGTTAAAGACTGCATGTTAATGAAATAGATCATGAACATGGCCATTATGATAATGGATTAGAGCACTTTCCTTGTGGCGTGATATTTTATTTATGACCTTTTTTGGATTACTTAGATGAAAAAGAAAAAAAAAAAAACTATAGACAGTGTTCTGCTCTGTGGCCCCTTTCCAAATACAGAACAACCAGTATTTACTCACCGCATTTTTCCCAGTGGCATGTGAAGATCAGGGAGTTTGAGTGGGAGATTAGCTTTGGGTTAATGAAGTCTGGAGTCGGGAGAGGAATGGTTATTGCTCGGTAATGTAGAGTCTTTTAATTTCTACTGTGGCAGTCAGGCCTAATGTGTTATTTTACATTCTGTTTTAGATTGCATAAAGTGGTCACTGCTATTTGTCTTGCTCATTTAAATCACCATTATTCAGACGTATTAGGAGATGATACATTAGGCTGCTCTCAATGCAGCTTGCCTTCCTGGTTACTGAATAATAAAATGTTCCTTGCCAGGGACAGTAACACAGCACTAATATTCTCCTGAAAGCCTATTGCAGTCTTTTTCTTCTTCTGTGACATACATAAGCTGTTAACACATAATATGCCACCATTTGTTTCTTTAATATCTGTCTTTTATCATTTTCCTGCTCTTGAGGCATCATTATGGGAATCTCTGTTCTCATCTCTCAAAAAAAAGCCATTTTTGTTTTTCTGTGGGACATTTCCTCTCTGTGCTGTTACTTACAGTGGCCCTCTCCTTACCTCATGCTTCTGATAAAGGAAGCAAGAACTGACAGGGACTATTTGTTATGGGGATGAGACAGGGGTGACACACACTAGATTATAAAATGCAGAGACGTGCAGAGGTCAGATAAACAATTTGCCACCAAACTTGGATACCCATGATGCTCTCTGCTCCCCTTTGCTTTATATCAAAAGGGAGGGGAGAGGAGGGGATCCAGGGCTCTAAGGGAAGGAAGGTGGGAAGGATCATGTGACCAAGGGAGGGGGGCAGAGAAGCACAAAGGAACAGTGAGAGAGCCCCCCTGGCTGATGGCAGTTTGGTTTGCATTTTTTTCTCCCTCTCTGGGTTAATTCACAGGATGAAAAGCTGCTCTGTGTGATGTGTCATATATCAAAGACAGGGCATCAGTAATCTTTGCTCAAGGGCACAGATAACAGACAGATAGACATGTGAATGAGATGAAAAAAAGCAACTCATCCTTTTCTGCTACCACCACAGAGGAGATAAAACAAGATTTATGACTCATCTCAGACCACATACTGGCTGCACCGACCATTTTTCACATGCTCCAAAAATTGGTACTGGAAAGCAATCTGCTTGTCAGTGTGTCCATCAGGTGCTTCAGGAGGAAATTGGGTCCTTTGGGCTTTTTGCTCTGCAGTCAGCTATTTTCTTTATAGCAGTTTTGTTTTTAATGGTATCCATAAATATATGTAGGGTTATAAGTACCTTTATCACCCATGGAGCTTTTCCACATGATGTAGCCCTCTATGCTCTGGTAGTTGTTTCTGAACTCAGAGTTTCCTCTGTGTGGACACTTAGATCCAAATAGCCACAGAGTTGTCACCATGTTGATGGACAGTCATGAAATAGTGTTACGACTCCATTACTGAGTTTGATTGATAAAAATTTGCTTTTGTTTTCAACCAAATCAGCTTTTCCTCACAGTCAGAATGCTGTCTCAGGTTGAGCCGGGCTAAAGTAAAACCTCTAATAGTGGAACATAAACAGAGCAAATGCATTCATTTATAAGAATATAATTATATGCTTAAGTACAGTCTGTTATGTGAATGCTTGTTGTGCATTAGGCAAACCTTTAAGGAGATCAGATGATCAGCTGAAATGTGCTAAATGTGTTAATACGTTTGCTCTAAGGAAACTGGTTGTGACAAATGCCTTATAGCATAATACTAAAAGACTGAAAGCTTTAAAAAAAAAAAAAAATCTTTTCCCAGGCATAGACAGAAAATAATAGGAGAGCGAAGGGATGTGACATACAGCGAAGCACCACTGGCCAGGATTCAAACCGGGGTCGTCTGCATATGTAGCATCCGTGCAAACCACTGTACAACCTGCCTGCCCATGGAAACCTATTCTTAATGCATGTCAAAATGCGCTCTCATCACAAAATACTATAGGAAACCTCAAAAAATGATAAAGAAAATCATTAAAGGGAGGCTGTGTTTTCTCTTAGAAAATACTTCATATTTTTAAATTAAGTCAGCTTTTTTTTTTTTTTTTAAAGATTTTTTTTGGCACAGATGCCTTTATTGTAAAGTTGGTAGACAGGAAATGGGGACACTCCAGCTGGGTTTCGAACCAGGGTCTGCCGCAAGCACTGCTCTCCATGGCCTATGCTCTAACCCACTGCGCCACCGAGCGAGCCAAATTAAGTGAGCTTTTAAGTTAAATGTTTATGTAAGCCTACTTGAAAATTGAGTGTATCATGCAGTAAAATATTGATGTTGAATCAAACCCAATATCAACTGTGATTTTCAAGAAGATGGAAGTGGGATAAAACTAGTGGGATGAAAAAAGCTTATTTTTATCCAGTCTATTACTTTTATTGGACCCACATAAATAGATACTACAGAGATCAGGAGCAATGCATATAAACTAGAAATTCACAAGTTCATTGTATGTATGTTGCACTCACTAATTTCCAGAGAAACATCCAAAAGTGTCTTTCCTTATAACCTGCAAATGGCTGGTGGACTTTAGATAAAAATAACACTATGATATTGGCTTTGACCTTCTAGGCTTTCCTGAAAGTGTCATCTTCTACTTGTTAGTCGACAAAATGATTATATAAAGGGACAAGTTATATTTTTTGACATATAGACACAAATGCATTGGACCCAAAATTCTTGTTTCTCACCAGAAGTATTAAAACTTTTTCACATTTAGTATGACATTCTGCCTGGGAATAGCTTAATTTCACTAAAATAACTAGGAATTTGTATTTTCATATTCAGAGTAGTTTAATTGTAGTGCAGAGTGGTAATAATTTGTGACAGCTACATTCAGCAAATGTATAGCATAAGCTTCCACAGCTTGACTATGTGATTTTTCAAGTGCTTCCTGACTGCCAGGTTGGAATGAGGCATTAGAGAGGCCCTGCTGTGTATGGAGTGTTGATAGCACATAGAGCTGCATCACTGTATGTTATGGATCAGGTTGCACTTGGGGAAACATTTGAAGGCTCCTCTGGGCTTTCTTAGAGCAGCAGTACACTAGGGGACAGAAGGATCAGCTTAAAGCAACAAGCTTGTTGACTTTGAAATCCTATCTGATACCAGCACTTCCACAAGTTTACACCCTTGCAAACAGACCTGACATTAGAATATCCTCATCTGTGTTAGCAAGGGGATTTGGCCCACCGCAGGCGATTGAGGTTTGTGTTTCTTCCTGTTGTAGATGAACGAGGGTTTCTATAATTTGGCTGGTGTTCTCTCTCATGCCAGACCAGCCTGTGAGTATGAGAAACAGGCCAAGGAGAGGGGAGGGCACAGCTACCAGCTCAGCATTGTAAGCAGATGTTCTATAAGGGTCACTGTGAGTTGCAGCAAGGGATGGAGGACAGTCTGATGTAAAACATACACTTGTTTTGCACATTGTCACGTTTGCCTCTCGTCTCCTGGTGCCCCTTGAGGTCCATCCTACCTGATGTTCCTGTCTAGACTACTTGCCAACTGTGACATCTGTTCTAAGATGAAAGCATCAGAAAATCTGAATGCCAATATCCCTGCCGTGGACGGACAAAATGAACAAACGGAGGAGTGTCTGTCACTCTGTGGCAATCATCCTTCAAATGAAAGGTTACAGCCGCACATTGTGTGCTGGAGAAATGGCCATTTTTAATCAGACAGCAGGGGACACATTTCTCAGAGGCTCAGTAAAGCTGTAGTTAAGAGCCAAGAGGAGCAGGGACTGATCAGAACAAATCATTTCTCCTTTTCCCCCTGCTGACAAAACAGACCTTAATGTGAAAATGCCACCAGGGAATTAAATATGACTTTCCAGGGTTATTCTTACGATGCTAAAAAAAAGATTAACTGATGAGTTTACTAAAAGCTGAAATGAGGTTATATTACATATGTGTAATTACTATTGTGGTTAAGCTTTTTTGTGTTGGATGAGACATATCTGCTTCAAAAAATCTCAGGTGAAAGAGCTGGATTTCAGGACCACATATGAAAGAAGAGTGTAAAAGTTAATGAATTACACTATTTTGTCTGTTATCTCTTCCTCTGTTCCTTTTTTCTGCTTGTCTTTGTGGGTGTTATGAAGAAAGTTCAATCCCTGTCTGGAGTGAAGCAATAAATGTAGCTCATCACACCATTAACAGTAGAATTATGAGAGTTTATCAAGTTAACATCATAGTCACTGATGAGATCAGATTGGAGTTTAGTTTGTCATGGCATAGCTATTAGATGCATGATTACAATCTATACTTTTCATCTTACATTACGTTGGCAGGCTTCAGAGAAATGTGGTAGATTTAGACAGCAAGACATAACATGGAATTGCCCTGTAAATGGATGAACTATTATCCTCTCTACAGTCCCTGTGTTCTCAATGTTTTCGTGTGATCAGAGCCCCGTAAAAGTGTAGGTTCAGACCTTGGGGTTTGCCCTATCCAGGGGCCTTAACCTTAAGATTACATCTACAGAGGGGTTGAAAATGTTCAGAGCTGGAAAAGTAATTGCAAAGCTAAGGTTAGTAATTTTGTGGTATTAAATTGCCTGTCAGAGCTAAATGAAGTAGGGCTTCTGCACTGCCAAAAGCCATACGCGCCTATGCGGAGAGTGGTGTAGCTTTACCCGAAGAAGGTAGTATTTTCCTCTACCACATCATTTTATCATTCAACTGAGTTCGTGGTGTTGTTTTAAGAGATTTAAGTTTCATTACCCCAACCTAGGCCCCTTTGTGATTTATTCCGTTATTACACCACTAGCTCTCACAATAGAAATGATGCATGAATCACATTTGTATTGTAAGACAAATGTTTCTCTAAGGGAAAGCGAGACATTGTAGCTAGTTAAAGGGACCCTCATTAAGGTCTCGTTATTGGATAAGTGGCTCTCATTTTCTCTTGAGATTCCAGGCCTGACTAACTGGTCTTTATACCTCTCTGAAGATTACAGTGTTGCATTGCTGCCGTGTTAATTTAATCTTTGTGATGTGAGCAGCAGTTATATTCAGTTATTTTCAGCATCCAAATCTGTGTCATTGACCTTCACTTCATGCTGAGTCCAACACCTGTTGACCCCAGCCCTAAGTTTGTCAGAGATGCAGATAAATATGGGCCCTCTGAGATGCCTGTGCCCTACCCAAACCTGCATGTCATAAGATGTTTTACATCTTGTTTTAGATGCCTTTAATATTCTCTGACCTTGTCTTTTTCAGTCTGCCTTACAATAGTGAAAGAAGAATAGGTTAAGAGAAAAAAATAACATAGACAACATTACCAGCACCACTATCATTCGTCTGTTTATAGTAATCATTTTCAAATAAAATGAAAATGGAGAAAAATATTAGTTTAAGTGTGTGTGTGTGTGTGTGTGTGTGTGTGTGTGTGTGTGTGTGTGTGTGTGTGTGTGTGTGTGTGTGTGCGCGTGTATGTATTGTCTAATGAAGTAAAAAATTAACAAGGTGTTCTTTCTCTTACCTGAGGGCTGAAGTTCAACATCTGGCAAATGGATTGTAATGACTGCACCAAAATACAAGCAATTTTTGACATACATTCATGGTTCCCAGATGATATCACAACAACTGTGGAAATAGTTATTGTACCACCATGATGTTGATTATTTAGATTTAGTTTCTCACAGTGTTAGAAAGTTTTTCTTTATTTTAATATATTACAGCTATATAATGTATATACAGCTGTTATGCATTGAAATTTCCTAATTACAGATACATCTTTTAACATATAATGTTAATCATTACCATTTTGAACTTACTATGATGTACAAAGTAATATCTCATCTGAATTCTGCTTATGTAACTGTAAGTAACACCTCACAACTTTAAGCAAGGACACTGGCATAGCTGTAAGAAATACTATTAGAGTAAAGATGTAGTAATAAATCTGCAGTGAAATTTCCAAATAGAAGAAAGGTGACAGGAGATGATGGCTTTCAAGTATCTCAACTTCCCCCTACCCCCACCCCATAGTTTATTTGAAAGCTATTATTTTCTTGAATTTATAGTTGAAAATTGTCATTGATTTGCAGGATGACAAATGCTAAGAGCCCCTGTATTGATGTTACCATTGACAGTTTCAGTAAATTCCGCATCTAATTATCATTCTTGGCCAAATGATAGGCTACACCTTTGTATTCTGTGAGAGGAAGTCGATGGCACAGGGTACATTGTTCTAGAAGGACTTATTGAGCTGGTTGTCACTGCACTGCTTGACTTAGGACATAACAGAGAACATTTCTTTTTGTGTGGCATAATTAAAGCTGCTAAAGACATCACTGAAGAAAAGATCTTTGTTGTTGATAGCATTTGTAATCAGAGATTTTTCACTCATTCTTTGACTCAATAGCACACTGTTCTTTTTCTCTATTTCTTATCCTCCTTTCCTCTTTTCCATTGTGGATGAAAACATGAAAAAAAGTTTTGATACAGAAGCAATTGTATCAATTACAAATTGAAATAATTCAGTGATTGTATTGATTATTTATTTAGGGACTTAATCAGGGACTTGGGATATAATTTTATTAGAAATAAGTAATTATTTTAACATTTTCCCATCATTAAATGGGTCACATATTTTAATAGCTTTTGATTATTCCAGGATATTAATTTCAGTATTCATTATATACAGTATTTTTTACACTATAATCTATGAAGTTTACAAGCTGAGTTTTTCCAGTTGAGGGTAGTGCCTCCAATGGCGGAAATACACTACTGCAAGTCACCCCTGTTGACCACTGAGATGTAACTGACAGGCTCTTTACTGGAATGGCATCTGAACCTGCCATGGGCATGAACCTGCCAGGGCCTCCGGCAGGTGCCAGAACCTGACACCTCCTGAAGGCACTGGGAGCAAAGTGATGGGTGGTGGTGGTGGTGGGATACTGATAGTGGGGGCTTTTGGATTTGTTTGAGGAATAGTAACATGATGCTAGAGTCCTCTGCCTTTTCCCACAGTGGCCCTGAACCACCACTCTGCGGCTCCACTGGCTAACTAACGGCTCACTTTGACTGTGGTTACAGGAAGCCCATTGTTGGGAGGGACAGAATTCAGGGGGAAGTGGTGTAATCCTGGCTCTGTCCTGGATCAGTCAGTTTGGATTTCACACAGACCCCACGATCATGGCCCAGTGCACCCAAGGGCCCCTGGACACCATGTTCCCTAGGAAACAGGCAAACACCTCTTTCCTCCCCAGCAGCATCATAAAAAGCTGATCAAGCCACGTCAGTAAAACATAGACTAATGCTAAATCTTTCATTTTTACTGGTTTAACAAAACAAAAGTTGCCATGTAAAGTTTTGCAGGGTGGCAGTTTTAGAGTATTTTGCTCTCTTAGGTTATTTTTAATTAATCTATTTACATATTTGCCATGAAATTATTCATTTTATTACCTCATCTTCATAATTATTCTGTTTTCCTTCAAACATCTTATTCTCTTTTAAGTATTTCAATGTACCTGCATGATCCAATATTAGATGATGAATCAGAACACTGACAATATGTTAATTTGACTACTGTAGATGCCTGTGTGAGGGCTGACATATTTTAACTTAATTCAGGTTCCAGCTTTTTATTTGTCAGCATAGCTTTTTCCACACTGATTAAGCACAGCAACAGAAGTAGGCGTGTAACACTAGAACTGATAGGGGGGTAACGATACACACAAATCTCGGTTCGGTACATACCTCGGTTTTGAGGTCACGGTTCGGTTCATTTTCGGGTACGGTATGGGAACAAAAATGTTCTTCTTGTTCATTTGGGTGTTTATTATTTGTAAACCAACAAATTACTGTAACAACTTACTGTTTTATACAAACTCCGGTTTGCCGCTGGATAATCAATTGCCAAAAATATGACTTACACATCTGATTGTACGTTTCTCTGAAAAAACATTGACTGGACATTCAGCACCTTGACAGTACATTTTCCACAGACAGCAACCTCAAACATTATCTTGGAACGTTCTCTACTGTTCTTTTTATTATGTAATTATGTTTTTGCAGTTGATCAAGTAGTTATTTGTTTTATAAAATGAAAATGCTGAAAAATGTCGATCATTGTTTCCCAAACCCAAAGATGATTCCTCAAATGTGTTCTTTTGTCCAAACCAACTGACCTCAACCCAAAGATATTCAGTTTACCTGCATAGAAGACTAAACAAATAAGAAAATTTTAAAAATTGTAATCAGAGCTTTTTTTTATTTCTTAAAACACAATTATTAAAATAGTTTGCAATTAATTCAATTGTTCACAAATTAGTTAATTGACCATGGCAACTCTTAATTGCATACAATGGCAGAAACATTGAAAGAAGTCACTCAAAAGACAGCAAGAATAAGTCAACATATGGGCTGTTTTTAAATCCATGTATTCTCCTATGGTAGCATGCTACATAGACACTATAAACTGTTCACCAATCCAGGGAGAATATGACTGTTACAGTGATGACAGCACCCAAATACAATCACTGTAACACTTTTCCCTTGGGCACATTTCTTTCTTTTACTTAACTGTGTCACAACTTGACACAAACTACTATAAATAAATTCAAAAGCACAGCACATCAAACAGCATTCACTCCCTGTATATCACACTTTTTTGACCTGCTGAAGTCATTCTGGGGATGTACAGAAGAGTCAAGCATCCCCTGGAAGCACAAAATGGAAGCACTCTTGTTCAAGTCTTACCCTTGTGCACCTCTCAAGAGAATATGACAGATTGCGGATTTATTCAGTTGTTCCTTCAATCCTCAAATAAGTTCAGCTTCCATATTATGTGTGAAGACAACTGTCTGAGCTCAAAACTGCTATTTTTCATCAGTACAGTAGGTGGCTTGGAAAGGGCAGTAAAGTCATGTCCAATGTGAGTCACGTTGTCTTTCATTCAATTAGACAAATTCTAGCCCACATAAATGACATTGAAATAAATTTGATGTAATGACAAGAAANTGTGAGTCACGTTGTCTTTCATTCAATTAGACAAATTCTAGCTCACATAAATGACATTGAAATAAATTTGATGTAATGACAAGAATTTCATGCCTTGCAACAGCGAGAGGTGAAAATCCACCCCTGCAATTTCTGGCTTTTCACTTGGCATGGCATGTAATGTGATCTCAGTTGAGTTCGTGGAAAACAAATACTCTTTTTTTCCTTCTGTTTTACATACAAGTGTAAGAGTATGTAAGGCATTTGTAGTTATTTCAGGAGACAGAGAGAGAGAGAGCTGCAGGGGTTGCTAGTTCATTTTCCACCTATGCAATGGAGAGCAGATAATTGCTTCATGGCCAGAAGGCTTTGATTGGCTGGCTAGTTAGCGATCAGAGGAGCGAGATGTCTGTCTCTCTGTGGACACTAGGAACTCTGTAACATATGGCAGCAACAAGTGGGCGGAAGGTTTTTTAAGATCCTCCAATCCTCATTTTCTTGATGACCTCTTACATAGGTTACAATGTCATGTAATGTCATACAATTTTAAGTTAGCCATGGGTATTTCTAGCACTTGAGAATTGAAAATACAAGTATAGATTTGACCACAAGTATGCACCGCGTGTCAGGCATCCAACTTAAAACAGTTTCAGATAAATTCAACTTCTGAAAAAGTAAACAGGATGAAATCTCTACAAACATATTATGTGCTTCAAGGTATTATCCAGCTTTGTTCGACTGAAGGCTTTGCCAGAAAACTTGGCTTGTTTGAAAAGTCAGTGGCTTAATAATTCCAATTTTCAAACTTCCATCCTGCCTACTTCGATGCATGAGTCTCACTATGTGGTCACCGTGCCAGTTGTAATCATATTGTTGCTCAGCTCATTCTCAGGTCTGCATTCAAATTAAAATGACAAAGGGAATACATGCTCTACATAAAGTAAATATATGCTACACAAGGTGAAGGGGAATATAAATAGGATATGTGTGGGTATTAATCATTATCTTTTTATTCAGGGTCATTACTTGGCTCATACCTTTCAAACAGCTGTGCCAATCGTAGTGCAGGCTGATATAAACTGGAGAGTGAATGAGAGTGCAGACAGACTTTTCTAAGTAGGAAAATAATATTGTCGTCCAGGCGGTGCAAAATGTCAAGGTCAATACACAACACTGCAAATATACTGCCAAAAGCAGAAGTCCCTTATAAACTGGATTAATGTTTTCAGAGATAATGGAAGTCAGATTTTTTTTTTGGCTCACTATTATTGTAGATAATGATCAAGCAACTGTTGCCTAACAAAATTATAACAATCGAAGGAATGTTGTTTGTCCTCAATTTGTTTTTGTTAAGAGATTCACTGGTTTACATTTTACAAGATTGGTGAAATTTCTGTGCCAAAGTGTTTGAGTGAGGAATTGATTTATTTACAAGGTTGAGTGAAGAGACAATTTCCTAATTATCCTGCTGACTGTCCAGAGTCTATAAATCTGTTTCTTGACTCACACTACTCAAATGTAACCAAGATTAGAAGTCATAATTCTGTCCTCTTACATGAGAGTTCAGTTTAATTTTTCACTTAACTGTTAACAAAGAAGAATAAGTCAATAACATATCTAGCCATGTTACTAATGGTGGCTTACCCACATTTCATATCTAAGAAGTACATATTAACACACGCCAGAAACCAAAGCAATTAACCTATATTAGACATGTCCATTAACATTTGGATAGGAAGATGATGTGTGATATCATACTTACTCTACAATATCTGTACCTTTACCAACTGAACAACCAGGATATGTGGCATTTATTTTACACTTTAATGGAGCTTATCAGGGTCAAATGCCTTCTGTGCATCGGGTTGTTAAAAGGTGTTCACCGGGGTTTGTATCCCTTTTATGGAGATCCAGCTATTTACCAGAAAGAAAATCCTTCCAAAAACCCCTCAGTGGGGGTCCTAGAGTGGTTAGTGAGCCTCAGGCTGGAAAGAAGACCTCTTAAGACACACACAATGTTAAAGCAGTGTGATGGTGTTGTGGGCCCCTTTTGTCCCCTCTCTTTGCCCTGTCTGTAAAGAAATTTGGGTTGATGTTTGTGATGGCAGGGATCCCTCTCAACAAACATGTCGAGATTGAAAAGGGGATTCTTTCGCTTTTCTCTCTGGAGCCTTCTAGTCCGCTGCAAGTTTACATGACCCTTCAACTCCTCTCTCCACACAGGCTGTTGAGTTTTGTTCAACAGCTTCTGTTCAGGCACATAAGGAGACATTGTTGCCTGGGTCACAGCAGTATGATGCTAAGTTCAGGAGTTTACGTAAGATGGTCTTTCTAACTGGCTTAGCCTTGCAGTCTCTTGACAGATCATGTGAAAGACACCAGGCCACAGCAACAACACTTTTTCTTCTTTTTTTCTATTTTTGCAGAAATATATTTTTGCTTGCCATTTGAAGAAACACAGAATACCTATTTGAGGAAAGATGTCCTTGATGTTTGTTCAACTCTACACCCACTTGTCATAAACAACAAAAACACACAGAAATTGAAAAAAAAATCTACTTTTTTCCCCCAAACTTGTTTAACAATGTTTGTAGGTAATTTATATCCTCTAAATTGTCTGTACACCCTGTCCTGTCTGTCATTTTTTGCAAGAGTGATGTTGAGTTGTTTACTCAAGCACATCAACTCACTTTTCACTCTCACTTAAACTGAATGAGCTTCTGTATCTGCAATATTTCACTACGCCTGTTTGGCAATGTTGGATGTGTCCATCACTACGAGTCTTGTTCAAGGGAGACAAGACAATGGATTTATTAGGGAGACAGATGAACTTCTTTTCAAATCCCATCATTCTGTTGAGTGTCTAAAACCTAGACAGTTGATGTGCATATGACAGCTGTCATATTCATCACCGTCTAGTCACAAACAAGCAGGAACACGTAGGCTGTTGTGTCTGAAAATTCACAGTGCAACATAGCTTTCAGTAAAGTGTAGCCTGCCGTCAGGGCTCTGTGTAGGATCATAAAACGCTTGGCATTTTGACTTGTGCCTTGTGATTTATCTTGCCTTGAGACATAATTTGGTCTGAGCCCGCAGCGAAATATATACTTAGATAAATGCTATGGCTTTGAGTTGAAATAAACAAATCCCTAATGCCCTATCAATGTCCTTCCTGTTGGATACAGAATAACTCCTTTCACTTACCAAAAGGAATATATATCATCAGATAAATGCTCCCTAGAAATAGGAAACCAGGGACAGGCTTAACCACTTCTAAGCCCTGCTTCCCCATAGACTTGTGTTTATGATAAAGGATAATGAATGGAAAGTGGATTTTATCAGTGAAAGATGGAGGAATGGTTAGCTTGAGTGATGCTTTTTGTCCCACGTGGCACAATCAAGGCCTATTTTTGAAGTGTATTCCCTCGTGTCTTTGTAGACCATTTTTTGTGGATATTGGCTGTGGGATTTTGCAGGCCCTCATGTACAGTACAGTGAGCAGGGTAGCCCAGCAAATTGAAGATACAGTAGTACTGCTTGCCATGCAAATCACAAATATTCCTACTCTTTCAGTAGTACATTTCAGGAAACTTTTCATGTACTATAATGGGTTGACTAGTAGCTACAATATAGATTGAAAATTAGATAATGCCTGTTTGATTTTGTTTCTCTTTGTCTGCAGTTTTATCAGCTATACTTCTCTTTAAGTAACAATAAAAGGGGTAAGTTATCATGCAATAAAAGATGAAGCTATCTCATTAATAAGATACCCACCCATAAATAGCTAGCTAGATTTTAAAGTCTGATGCCAAGCATTTATGTGTCCATATTCAGTCAACAGCATTGCCTCTTTTATTTAATCTCATGTCTCTTGCTTGATTTCCTCTCCATCTTGTCTTCTTACCTGTCTTTTTCTTTTAAACCAAGACTGCTATCCAACATTCCTGATCAGACCTGGCATTGAGTTGATTCAAATAAGGCTGCTCTGCGGGCATGGACACTCCCACCATCTAGATTGGATCACTGTCACAAGAGGGTTTTCCTAATAGGTGGACAAATGAATGTGCAGCCTCAAGCTTCTCTGCAATGATTTCTTCTACATGAGCATCAGGGAAAAATATTTGGTCTTCCAGAAGAACAAGAGTGCATCGTGATACTGGGTGTTAGTGAGTTAAACAACCTCATCTGTGTTAATCTGTGCGTCTAATGGAGAAAACAATATTCAAAGGTTACAGTCGATCAATAGCCTTAGCCCACAAACATTACCCATCTGTCTGAAGAATGAATAAATTATGGTTTAATTCAAAGAGAACATATAGACTTCCCAGTTTTGGTGATTTATTTTCTTGATTAGGACTATGTCTCTGAATAGGACTGTTATTTTCATCAATCCCTAATTGACGAGAATTTTGCTGATATATCTATCTGTGGAAAGACACACACACACACACACACACACATATATATATATATATATATATATATATATATATATATATATATATATATATATAATAGTTTTCCTTTGTTGACTGAATTGGACGGTTTTGCCAGCCACTGCTCTGGCCATGTAATGGACCTTATGAGAACCAAGTCACCAGATCAATAATGCATTGAAATACAAAGATGAAATTCCCCTCTTTCTCAGTGATTACAGGCTCAATGGCTGAATTTGTTAGATTCAAAAAACTTTTTATTTTTGGTGCAGAAGTGAAAAAAGAGGGTTGGGATGGGGGGGAAGCATCTCAAAGATTTTTCTCTCCCTTCTCAGCCTCAAGCCCATTAAAATTCCTCTGAAGTTTTTTACATATCACTACATCAAATGCACATAAATTATGAATGTCTCATATAGCAGCCTTGCACTTGTAGCCCCCGGGTTCCCTTGAAACTGATTTGGTGTCTATGAACTTTGTTGTTACAAGGGCCAGAGAAAATTGGAGTAATATGCTCTCTCTGTGATTGATCATTCACAGCTCATAATACAGAACATGCCATAATAAACATTTCCAGCTTCATGCATCACTTTGCGATTGTGTTTGTTTCACTGTTAATGAATTTACTGTCATAAATTTTGCTTTAATATGTATGCATGAGAGTGACTCTGCCATGGAGGAACTACATGTTAAGATATCCAACAGGGATGACATATGCATCTTTCAGACATTATAGGCAGACTGGCATTTTTCTTCGTGATGCAGAAGTGTTTGGACAAAGTCAGCTGAGTAAATATGTTCTGTTTGTCTTTTTTTCAAAAGTAATCATGTTTAGCATTACTTTAAATAGGCTGAGACCTCTAATTGGCTCTGGTATTTGGGAAATCACGTATCTTTGGACTTTGAGGAGAAAAAGTAGGGGATAAAATTTAAAAAAATCATTTCAACATTAAACTGACATTTAATGTCAGCTGACATTTAATGTTGATAAACAACATGTCTCGCAAAAGAGATCTCTTGCAAAAGAGATAATATAATATAATTAAATATTATCTTGGTTAGAGTGTAACCAACTGTATAGTATATAAAAGTGAACTATAAGCTGAAACTGTGGGCTGAAACATTTGAAAACATGGCACCCATTCATCAGAAATAATGTCTTAGATCCATGAAATTAACAAAATGAAACAAAATAATTATCATCAACTTTCAATATAAACACATCATATATATA
>JANJYP010012816.1:0-24620 GCA_024605115.1 Rastrelliger brachysoma | reverse complement strand
TCCATCCATCTAGCTAGTTCCATCCATCCATCCAGCTAGCTAGCTCCTTCCATCCATCCATCCATCCATCCATCTAGCTAGTTCCATCCATCCATCCATCCACTTTGAAATCAGTGTAGACCATCTCCCTGAAGTTTCACTCATTCCTTCCAATACTGCCGCCAAACAGGGATATTCTGGATGATCATGAAGACGTCTCAAGGTGTTTGAAAAAAAAAACACTGATATGCATCTCAAGTTAAATTCACAAAAATGCATTAAATCAGCTCATAGCATGATTTTTTTTAAATAATTACTGTCTTATGATATATAGCCTGGATGAAATGGTTTGAAAAAAATCCGTGATACAAAACGATATCAAACCAATTCAACCGCAGTCTCACACCTGACCTAAAGTGATGGCGGCAGATAAAAAAATCAACACATATTTAATTTTCACCCAAAAGTAAACCTTTCTTTAAAAGCCCAGGTTAACTCGTCCTGAACTACGGAGGATCATGGAAGTCAACACTAATTCTCTGCGCTACGAGCTCCTGGCAGAGATAGGAGAGGGCTCCTATGGTAAAGTGTATAAAGCCAGAGAAGTGGGGGGGGCACAGCGCCCCCTAGCGGTGAAAAAATATAAGATCCCCGGAAACGTGTCGGTCATCGGGATCCCTGCTTCCGTGATCCGTGAAGTGTCCCTGCTGTGTAAGATGAAGTTCTTCGACCATCCTAACATAATCAAGTAAGTTTGTGTCTTTCATGTTTCAGATATAGGCAAACATCAAAATTTAACAAAGCTGCATTGAAAAATACATGGTGAAATAATCATTTTTTTCTACTTTGTGATTAGATGGTGTTTTAGGTACCCACATGCGCCAGGGCAAAATCTGATGAGTTGATCTTATGTACAGAATATATAGATACTGTATATAACCACACAGTCATTTTGTAAAGCAGTCCTTTTATTACTTGCATAAAATGTGCACGGAAACCGTAAACGTACCTAGGAATTAATTCATTCTGAACTACAAAAATAAGACTGAAGACATTTTGCAGTGAGATCTGAAAAACTCTTAACAGGCATTTTTATTTATTTTGCAATTTTCTGACATTCAGTGATTAATCAGCAATGACAGTAATGGTTATAGCCCTAAAATGATGATGCATCAGTTCATGTCATAAAAAAAAAAAAAAAAAAACATTACAGGAGAAACAGCCAAGAATTATAGCTTTATGTTGGAAACTGAGTGGGTTTATCATTCTCTTTATTTCTATATAAATTATACAGCTATCTGTGGCAATGATTCATGTTGCAAAAACTGATACCATTATGCCTTAGTAGATTTATTATGTATTTATCATTATTATTTATTATATTATGTTTAACTACATAATTACCACTAATTATGTATAATCAGTTTATCATAAGTAGATTTCAATGAGATATATATTTCTATTTGTGGGAGCAGGGATGGTGTTAATGTCATGTCATTTTTTTGTTGTTAGGAGTAACAGTATTGCACATATATGTTTGTTACTACATGTGTTTTCATGTTGATTGAATTATCCAGGCTGTTGGATGCGTCCGCCGTACGAGTGGACCAGACCATCGACCTCACCCTGGTGTTGGAATACATCGATCAGGATTTGTCTGTCTACCTCTCCAAGGTTCCTCCTTCTGGATTGAACCTGGGATGTATTAAGGTGTGAACTAATGACTTTAAGAATTTAATTTTCCGAATCAAATGTTCTTTTTGAAATTAGTTTGTCTTCATGTTTGGCTTAGTAGCAACGTGACGCAGGTTGTGTGGGCTTAAAACGTTCATCTGGGACTGCTGGATGGTTACAGTTGTGATCGCTGTGGGATATCAGTAAGAATTCACCACTGATTTTTTTTTTTTTAATTTTCTTAGGGTTCTTTAATTTCAGTCGAGGTAAACATGCTTATACAAACACTCTAAAACTCGTCATCAATCCTTGTAAACATCCTCATTTCTCTGCTCCTTATCTGTCATGAAACTAATTAAACATCTTCTAAATTATACACAACAACCGTAAATGTTTAACTGTAGCAAAGTTGGTGTAACCTAACACCAAATATTTCATCTTTCCATTTTAAACAATCTCAGACAGAAAGTAGGAAACTATGAGTCAAACATTAACTACTTCCCAACTTATTTATTTGGAAGGATGCAACCCACAAAGATGCTCAGGGCCATCTTTATATCCAACAATTATATCTGTACATCTGTTTTGCTGTTGTAATGAGTGTAAGCGATACTAACAGCCTTCGTATGACTTTAAAAAAAATCTCTTCGTACAGTTACAGCAACAACAACAGCAGCTTTTTCTCTGATGAAAACCGTCATGTAAAAACCTTTTAAACAACATTGAGATTATGTAATGTTTAATGACTTTATAAATAGCTAAAAAAAATCCTTTGAATACATTGTTGAACAAGTGATTGTTGAGACACAGACAACTTTCAGCATATAACATGTTATAACATACTCAGTCTAGACTTTTAATGGAGGCAGTGTCTGAATTTTTCTACCCGGCTCATGAGAAGAGTAAATGCTGCCGTGCTTTTTTTTTTTGTCTCTACAGAATATTATGGCACAGTTGCTGCGGGGATTGGACTTCTTGCACACAAACCTGGTCCTGCATCGTGACCTGAAACCAGAAAACATTCTGGTCAGCAGCCACGGCGGAGTTAAGATCGCAGACTTTGGTTTGGCACGCATCTACACCTTTAATATCGCTCTGACTCCCGGTGTAAGTGAAGCCAAACATAATCTGTTCATTCTTCTGGTCCAGCTTGTTATTTAATAAGTGATTTAAATCAGTTGTTAACGGTTTGGTGCACTGTTTTCCTCCTGAGGCTTGTGTGGAGCCTGTTTTTCCTTTATTTGGCACAGTATTCTGGCTGTGCTTTAGCCTGAGGTGTAAAATGTTCTTTTGCTGCTCCTCCCAACCCCACGCTCGTGTGTGTCGTTATTTTGTATTTTTGTGAATTTTCTCTTTTTTTTACAGATTGTGACGCTGTGGTATCGCGCTCCGGAGGTGCTGCTGAAATCACTGTACATGTCCTCTGTAGACATGTGGAGCGCTGGCTGCATCTTCGCTGAGCTCTTCCTTTTGAGGTGAGGATAATTGAGGATGTGTTCGGTCCCTAGCTAGAGGAGATGTTTAAATAATGAAAATAGAGATAAAGCTGTCACATCACATTGGCTGAGACTTGTTCTTAATATCCCACAGACCACTGTTCCAAGGATACACAGAGGTGCAGCAGCTGCAAAAAATCTTTGAGTGAGTATGTGCAATCAAAGGTCTTTCATCATCTGAATTTAATAGTTGCTCAACAAACATGGAAATTGAGATATCACACATTCTAATTTAATGCAGTTTGAAGATGATGTTTTTCCTTAGGACGTTGAAAATAACCTTTAAAGTCAACAAAAAAGACAGAAAACCTTCAAATCACTCTCTGAAAATGATTGACAGATTACTTTTTTTTCCCTTTACCTGTTTAATGTCACATTAACTTTTATATTTTGGCTTTCATGGATTATCAGTATTACTATAAATCTTTATTTAATCAAGTAGTCTCATTGAGATCAAGATCCCTGAGTACAGCAGGGGAAGCAGAGCAAAGATAAGATACATTAGCATATGAAGTAATCACAAAAGCCACTTCTTAAAAGGTTGAGAGATTAAATTAATCCAGTGGGATGATCCTTTCAAGTTTTAATGTCATTTGATATACTGATAAAGCTTGTATAGTGCTAAGAGCTGTCCTTATTTGGTGTGCAGCAGTTAAGAATTTGAGAGGAGATGTGATAGATACTGAGGCGGCTTTACTTACAAATATTTATAAACAAAAATGTCAGTGTACCACTTTTTCATGCAGTACACATAGTTTTTTACTGCTTCATGTTCGTCAGGGTTATTGGTGTGCCCAGTGAGGATGAGTGGCCCGAAGACAGCTCCATCGCCTACTCGAACAACTGGAGACCAAAAGCCACCTGCGTCGATCTGCTGTTCAAGCTGGGCCCAGATGAGAAGGACCTTCTGGCTGTGAGCACAACTGTGTTTCTCTTTTCATGAATTGTTCTTCCTGTTTCCTTGCTGGAGTTACAGACTCATCCTGAGATTGTGCTTTTGACCAATTACACATTACATATTGGATACTGATTAATAATGTATTTTATCAAGTAAAGAAGATGAATATCTTTAGTTACACTCAACAAATCTTTAAAAAGTTGCTTGCTTTCCAGCATTAAATACCTTCATATACTGAATACTCGGGGAGGAGGGGTAGCACTAAGGCCATAAACTAAACTCTCACCACATAATTCATAAAGTGCGACATTTTCTTACCTGCAGCAATGTCTGGCATTCAGACCAAGTAATCGCATCTCAGCCGCAGAGGCCCTGGCCCACCCTTTCTTCACGAGGAACTGAAGATGTCATGTCGAATGATGAGTGAAGAGGAAAAAACTTAGGGTTTCTCTGCTCGTTCCATTGATTTCTGTGACTGGGTAACAGTATAATTTGATTTAGTTTTTTTTTCTATCACACAAACACAGTTGTGTGAGTCCTGCTTTATTATTTGGTGTTACTAGTGAGAATAGGAATGATGTTTCCTCACTACTGGCACCACTTACTATGTGCATTTTATGTTATTTAAACATAACCTCTTTGTTCTATACCTGTACACATTTCAGGAGATGCACTGCTTTTTTTTGCTGCTGAATTATATTACAACTGTGTATTTATGTTTGTATTGACAGGACAATTTTTCTACTAATACTTGCTCATTCAAACAGTATTTATATAAATAAATATCCCTCAAATGTTGCTTCCCTCACTTTTCCTTAATGATTAATTTATGAAAGGTTTGATGACTGAAAAGCAGTAAATCCGAACAGAGACATGTTTACTTCAGTTTCATGTTTTCAAATCTTGTCTTTGTGTGAACTGAGCCCATAGTAGATACTGTATGTTTTATCCTTGTGATTTCACACTCTGAACAGATGGTGGCAGTGCTGAGATATTTCTCGCACCAGGCAGGAGCAGGAGGACCAGTTAGATAGAAATTCCTCACCTTCTATCCCAGGGTCTTCAAATTTAGCTTCAGTCAGCTGTAACAGAAGAATAATTTGATCACTCCCCACGTAAAGGGCCAGTTCACACAAATTACAAAAGCGTTTTCAACACATCTTTAGAGGTACAGACAGTTTTAAGGTATATCAATGTAAGATATGAGGTATGGGAAGTGTTGAATCTGAGATGGATTATGATACAGGCTAAGGAAAAGTTTGAAATCTCATCTGAATGTAATCAGCAGATTTTTTTCATGACTTAATAGACAGATTTATTTGTTGTCCTTTTCATTGTCCATGGTCCTCTTTATTTCATTATTTAAAAACCAACTAGGTTTAATTTAATTTTAAAGGTATAATTAAAACGAATAATCACCCTGATGGCACAGGCCTGTATAATTTTAAAGTATCCCACCGCAGTATTGCTTCACTGTATGGCCAGTAACCAACCACTTCTCCCAGGCTGTCAACTGTCGTGAAAACTATATTAACTAAATTATTTTGTAAGTCCTGTGTGAAAATGCTAGCCGCTCCTTTTTGAAAATTGCGATTTAATGCTGTAAAATCCCTGGGAAATACGCAAATGATCGTGTTGCCCTAAACAAATGTCATAGGGGATTGGGGCTTTGTGGCTTTTCTGAGGCTTTATCCTCGCCTCCTGTGAACGCCGCACTAGAGCGTTGGACCTCAGCTCGACGAGAGGAGCGTCTGACAGTTGCCATATTGTCGGCAGCTTCCTGGACGGTAGAGAGGTCGCCCCACGGTTTGCCCATCTATTTATATTCTCCCCCCTTAATACGGAGTGCCCTCCGCAGCTGCGACTGTGACTACATTTGGACTGACAGTCGGCAGAGAAAGGCCGGTGGGGAGGGGACCGCCGGTCTGAGGAAGGGCAACGGCGCACTCATGCCCACTTCGCCCGGCGCGCAGTGCATGTAAGTACTCATGTGGGATTTCATTCTTTACAATAGAGCTTTACTGTCATTGGACTCAACAATGAAATTACAACTAAAATTCAAATTTAGAGTTATGACTAGTACTCGTATCTGTTTGCAAGGTATTTGTTCTATTTTGGTTGCCGTTTTTAAACTTAGTAAGTTATGGCTGTACATTAGACATACATTAGTGTGATTGTTGCTGTTTTTTTCGGTCACCGTGTGGGTAAAATGTTTTTCTGTGTAAGAATGTTTTAAAGGCAGAGACAATTTAATGTTTTAGAGCATCTGAACATGTTTTACGCACAATTTACGCACAAATTACGCACTATTTTTAAAAGTTTATTTTGCCTTCAGGTTGAATACATTATGTGCCTTTACCACCACTTGCTATCAGTCGTTTAGTTTGATATGTAATCAAATACTTTGGCCACTTAATCCTATAAAATATCTCTTCTTATTTGTTCTAACCCTTCAGGAAAAGTTGTTTCTTACCACATAAAAAGAGTTTGATATTTTTCTGTTTGGATTTTTTTATTTAAATCAAATTAATAGAGGAATCATCTGTTAATGTGTCACATCTCACTGAGAGCAGTAGATTATAGTGGGTGTATGATGAGAAAGCTGCTCTTACTCTCTGCCCCTCTGGCCACATGCCTTTGATGTAGAGATCAGTCAAAAGAATGACAGTGAAGCTGCTGATCAATTTCACACATCTCTGTCTTCCTTCCTGGACAATCCAAGGCTGTGTGAACCCATCCACAGTCGTGATTTATCACAGTACAATGATGTTTGTGGTGTACTTGGATTAAGGCTGGCGCTCCACGGGGGGTTTTAGTACAGGTGGCTCAGTCAGGACAAGTGTAATTGATCATAGGCTTCCTCTTGGCCAGCCTTTTAATCTGGTTTACTGTGCTGAGCAGAGAGACACTGTTATTATGCAATGCCTTACATGTTTATACTTACAGTATATGTTATGTGAGTTAAGTCGGAACCAACAATTAGGGCAAAAGCATCTAGACATATATTAAATCCAGGCCCATAAGTGTGTATTTAAAGTTCTGTTGTATACGATTTGAATTTATATCTCCTCTCTTTGAGCCTCTGGACATTTTAATTTGAATATTAATGTTTTACTGATAAGAGATTTGACAGTGTAGGTTGAGAATGAGTCCTGTGTGCTCATCTGCAGGCTTTATTTCAAGCCAGTGTCAACTTGTGTCATTGGATTAGAAGCCCATGATCCCTGTTGAGCCTCCATGGCATTCTCCCCTCCAATCGACAATTCTCCAGTGTGTCACATGACTTTTGCTCTATACAGAAGCGTGGCTACTTTCAACTCTTACTCATGTTATGCCGGCAAAAAACATAAAGGAGTGTGGCGTCAGTGAGATTGGGGGGGATGCTTGTGGCTTGCTCTCTCTGTGTCTGGACAGGGAGGTGAGTTCTCCTGCTCCGGTTGGCTGAATGTTTTTGTTTGAAGCACATGTAAACCTGTAATGAGGTGCCAACACGGATGCAACACACACACCCTAATCTTGTTGTCTCACATAAGGATCACTGCATCTTACGGTTCAGCTCATTAAAGCTCTCTGTGACGTCCTTTTTTGGATCTGCGCTCCCCCGCTAATAACGAGGCCTTCAGTTTATTTAATGTGAACAGGATAATTTGAGTGTTTCTGACACTTGAAAAGGCAGATCTGAATAATAGTTGTACAGGCATTTATTATCTGTGCTGCAACTAATCTGCTTCAGGCTTTTGTTTTTTGTCTTCTCTGGCAATAAAAATTTAAAAATAAATTTAAAAGCTGCATCTATAACAAAATATTTTGTGAACTCGACTGCCACCAAAACCATTCATCCCTGCAGCAAATCTATCTGCTGTACTAAGTCCGCGGCTCACATCTCTTTGTTCTGGCCCCATTGTGCTTCCTGTGTGGGGTAACACACGAGGAATGCTGACATCCACATTTTGGACAGCACACGCACACACACATATGCAAACACACATTTATGTTTGTACACAGTTGTGAACACACACACTCAAGCATTTGCCAACCTAGCTGATGGTTAGCTGCTGTCTTTAAACGTGTTATATCACTATTATTTATTTGTGGTTCATGGCCTCAGACTTTGTTAATCTTGTGTGTTCACTTCCAGGCAACCATGTAGCCAACAGGGACTATCTGTGTATGCATGTTCCCTGGCAACATGCCATCATTTAAGTAGTTCATTATATGTGTATTTAAACAAATGTGAAGCCATATCTGAACCCTGTATTTTTTACAGATAACATGCTCTATATTGACATATAATAGTCAGACTGGCTATGCAGCTTGTTAGATAATATTTGAACAAGGAGCAGCGGCTGTTCATCTTAAGTTACTACCAGGTTTGTGGAAAAGAGCATGAAGCCAGCAGACTCAGTGCCATCAAGACCGGGACCCAGAGTTTGAGCTGAGCTGCGGAGGTGTTGGGTTTCAGTGCAAGGGGATATTCCTGCATGGCACTGCAGACTGGTACAGTTCATCTTACATGAACTCAAGCAAGAAAGAGAAGAGAGGAGACAACTTGTTAATTGTTTTTTGTAGCACTTTATGGATGCTGTCATGGACTTTCTAAGAAGACACCTACAGACAGAAGAAGAGCATATAAGTCACGTCAGTGTGCTGTTTTAGTGATGAATCCACATTTCTTACTGTTTCTATTTGTTTGCTTATTATTCTCCTAGGAGAAACACCTCAACCGTCCGATTGAGGGACTCTACAAGCACAGCAAAACAAGAAGTCTTTAGGTCCGATGGAATCTGAGAATTTTACTGGAAGAAAGTTTGGCCTCATTGTCTTGACTTAGCTGAAAAGTGGAGAAACAACCCATCTACTTTTTGTTCCTAAATGCTTTGCACTTATCTGTGGAGCAGAAAACCAACTGAATCCTTCTGAGGGACATGGATGCCATGGAGAACCCAGTCCTGGAGCCCAGGTCAGAGCGGATCGCTCGTTACAAGGCTGAGAGGAGGCGGGAACTGGCTGAGCGCTTTGGCAACATGGACGAACTACCTTCAAAGTGGGTGAGGAGGGATGGGAAAGAGGCGCACGATCCGGGGACCCAGCCCCTCAAAGAGATGTTGAACTCAGAGGGCATCTTGTCGCTTGGTGAAAGGATTAACGGCAGGACACGCAAGGTCACAAATGGATTAGAGGCAGATACTTCTGCAGAATCCAACTACCTGAGAAGGTGAGTCATGTGTGGAGTCAGTGATGACTTAGTGCATAATGTGGAATACGTAGAGTCATACAATACTCTGTAATATACAACCATGAATTACTGTCTGTAATTAAAAAGTTATATAGACGATCTGTGTTTATCCAAGGTGTTCAGTGTCTTCATCCAGGAAATCTGTGTAAAAATATGTTGAAACTGTAAAAACTGTGCAGTGAGTGCCTCAGGAAAGAATACAACCATCAAAAACAACTGAGCATTGTCAATAACAAATATGATTTTGCCACCAAAAGTAGATTTAGTTGTGATTGGCTAATGCTTTAGTGTAGATAACATAGTGCTGGTTTCTGATGTAGAGGGCAGCTTGTACTTTAGGCTTAATTTGTTCAAACACTATTAAAGCACCTGTCATCTGATTCAAACTTTTCAGCTTGACATCAATAAATACTAAAATAGCACAATGGAGTGGTAGGAATTTGGTAAATGCTAATTAAAGTGTGTAGCATCGTATTAATACAATCACTGAGGACAAAGTAACCAGAGAGAAAAAATATCCCATGCAGTTTTACATTCTTATAGTTTCTATTTTATTTATATTATTGTAAACACTTAGTCTAGAATGTAAATCCTACTCATTTGTTAATCCAAGCAGGTTCTACTATCTGTTTTTAAACTAGGTCTGGTCAGCAATGTTAGATCCTTTCCTTTGCTGTTGCTTTGCAGCTTTTGTGACTGATTAAAACTAAGAGGTCTAAATCAGTGGGTCCCAGCAGGGAGTTTTAAAGCCAGTCTGATTCTTCCCGTCCATTTAGTTGGTAGTCTCCCAGCTTGACACTGTGATCTTGGTGCTTTTTCCTGGAGCTGGCATTATAGAACAAGGACTGGCGTCATCTTTACTCGCAGAAAAAAAAGTACAGTGTTGCACCTTTCTCCACCAGGGGTTGTATATTTTGGCAAAATTTCATGGAAAGGTTCAATGTTGTACTTTATTTCTGAGTGGGTTTCTTAGCCCATTTTCCCCATTCCTGCATCCTCACCTCCTTCCCCTCACTCCCACCCCCTCCAGGCAGGGTTCCCAGGACTCTGCCAGCATGCTGAGTGGGGAGGGGCACCTCGTCCCTCATGGACCTGATGCCCCGCAGCTCCACACTCGAGTATCAGTGGGCAAGTTGAGAAGTGCCCTTCTGCGGCAGACCGGGAGTGGAGCACAGCCCGAGAAAGTGTAGGGTCACCTGCATGTGTGTGATCCAGACTGTCACTATCAGCCTGTGTACCTCTGTGTTTTCGCCTCAACATCTTCTTCCCTTTCCTCCTACTCTCTGTTTGCTTGGACACCAGCAGCCCTGATGCTGGGCGAGCCACGTCCTCTCTGGACCTGGCAGTGAAGCCAGGCCCTGAGGGGAGCCGGCGACGCACGCGGCGTTACCTCCCTGGTGGGTCAGGCGGCGGTCGCAAGACCAGTGAACGCTTCAGGACACAGCCAATCACAGCCAATGAGATGGAGGAGAGCAGCGGGTAGGGGCTGTTTGCTGTGGTAGTGGAGATAAAAAGAGCAACCAAACCATGTGCAGATTAAGCAACTGGTTCGGTTGCAAAATAGATGCTGTTTGCAGTGATGTTGTTTGCATATTTTAAACAATAAACCTCTAAACCCACTGACATGAACTCGACTGACAATATTTTAATTTACTGCATTCTAGTCATTAAAATGTCACTTCTGTTTTTAGACTTGACTTTTAAATTGCAGATAGTGTGTGTTTGATATTTGCTCCTCACTAAAAAAACATGCAGTCACTCAGGTGTGTCCTCCTTTACATAAATGGGTGCTGTGGTTTGCATGCGTTTGTCTTCATTCGTGACCTCCAGTTTCACTTTCGCGGACATGCAAATATGACACAGTGTCTTCATTGTGTGCACTGCTGATTGAAGCACAAAGACATCTATTGTAAGCTCAAAGCAGGATCTAAGGAGTCAAAGTATAAAGTCAACGTCATCTCCCAGTTATGTTTTCACATCTCACCTGGTGACCTCATCGTTTGTTTCCTGTCATTCCTCTAGGCTGTTGGATGCAGATGAAGAGGAGAACACTAAAGGTAAAGCTGTCTTCCCGCCGTGGCAATGATCTCACAGTTTGTTTTTGTGTTTATAGATGAACAAATGACCTTTTGTCTCGGAGGGAGAAGCACAATACTTGTCTCCATTGACACAAGACAAACACAACAGTGAAAACATCAGGGCAAAGGGCAAATGTTACATCTCTTGAATCAAGGAAATAAATCAGGTTATATTTTTAGGCTCACAATGTTTAATATGCTCAGCGATGACAGATTCATGTGTCACAAAACCATGTGAGCAGCAGAGCCCTGCTAAGTCAGTCCAACTCTCAACCCCACCATAAAAAGATTATGAGCACTTCTTTGCAATGATTGGCTTATTGAGAATTTACAACACAACTACAGAAACAAATAGTATATGCTAATCTAGTTTTCATTGCTATTGGGATTATTAATTTTATATCTTATGTATATTCAAATATGATCTATATTATCTGATTTTCTAAAGCTTGAGATTCTGAAAAAAGCATGTTTTTGGTGTGATATTCACATTTAATTGATTTTTTCCAACAAACTGACAGTACAGAATTTCATTCTCTACCTGATTGTTACTTTGGCTCCTCCACATGAGAGACAGCAGCGTGGTGTTCCTGTGTGAGACAGTCTTACACGAAGGGATCCGTCTCAAGGCTGTGCTCATTGTGTCCTGATAGCTTGTTTATGCCATATGCTAATAATCTACAGCCCTTCTTTCATAGCCTGTGATGAATAGAGATACACAACATGAGTACGAGGATAAATGGTGTTTTTCAGTAATAGTTTGCTATGGTGTAATCTGTAACCAGTATTGCTTTTTGATTATGTGACTTCAGTGAGAGACAACAGTTTAATTTTATATCTCTCATTACAAAATGTAGAGTGACTAATGATGAGATAGGCACACTTTAAATAACTGGGAATCCCACCAATCAAAGCCAATTTTTGCTATTATACACCTTTATTTTTTCTCCCCAATAACTTGTGAGAAAACACATTTTTGTCATGTTTATTTAAAAAAAAAAACTGACTTAATGATTCATCTCTTTATCTTGCAGCGGATGTGAAAACCGATGACAGAGCCAAAATGAGTGTGGCAGCCAAGATGTCTTTGTTCAAAGTGAGTCTATGTTAGCCTCAGCACTGAAACAGGATCCATACTGCTGTTCATGACTTGCTTATTTTGTTGTGTGCTATCTATCCTGATGGCTGTTGCTAAAAATGCGTCTGTGTGGAGATCAAGGCCTTTCCTTGTTTCATCTGGTGAGACAGCATCTAGATACATTCATGTACTGTCACAACCACATATAAAAGGTATTTTAAAAGTATACTTAGTGACGATTAAGCTGTTATCAAGATGCCAGAACATAAATGAACCTCTCTAACCAGAATTCTGACATGAAATCTTCCCATTAATAATGCTTGCCCTTACGCTGGATTAAAGGATAATAATGTGGAGGTGATAAGTTGCTGAGAAGTATATCGAACAGCTAAAGAGAATCCGTCACTATTCAACATCTCAGCTGCTCACCTTACAGTCTGAGGTGTACAGTGAGACAGCATTGAGCACGCACAGCCGAAATTGATCACGCTGAGGGATATGAATGGTCAAACAGGTGCTGCCCTTGGATCCACTGTTTAGTCTGATGTAAGACTGTATCTGTACTTATTAAAAGAAAGACTAAATTTACAGTGTAGACATCTAAAAACAGTGCTGAAGCCGAAGAGGTCACACAGAGGATGAAACATGCTGTAGTTAAAATCTGCGTTAACAATCCAACATTTCACCTGTAGCACAACATTAGTTGTGAAGCATCAGGTGAAAATGTGCTAGACAGTGCACGGCCATTAACAACCACAGCAGCTGTGTTATAATTAGTGTGCTGCTCTGTGGAGGCAGGCTCGGAGGTAACTTTAGCCAGCAGGTCTCTGGTTACACTGTGACCTGTTGGGCTGGCATCCTATCCACGTAGCCAAGATGCTCCACCTTACAGCTAGCTGCTTTATTCACCAGCTATCTGACCTGCTTCCCTTCCCTCCCCCCTTTTCTGTCCATACAAATAGAACAGGAGACATCAGGAGAGGGAGTTTTCACTGCCATTTTCGTGTTATTACTTATTTAGCCACTTTTTATTGGCTCCACCTGCGTCAAAGGCCCTGCTGAACCAAACATAATGGTCACGTCATGTGTCGTTATTAACGTCTCTCCTACCTCCACTATAGGAGCTGGAGAAGTCTGCTGCCCCCGAGGCCTCGGACTTCCTGAAGCCTCGTGCAGGGACTGTCTGTCATGAGCGGAGAGTTCGCCGTGGCAACGAACAACGCTTTCTTACACAGCCAATCACCTGTGAGGAAATGGTGGCTATCAGGTGGGCTACGCCAACAACCTTGTGACCTGCCAGTGTCCATAAGTGGGTCAGATATTAACCTCAGTACCAGGAACACACGTATAGAAGTATATTATTGTATTAATAGGGATTTTTTTTTTTAGCTTAGTTATTTAGGGATGTCCTTTATGTGGTTAAAGGAAACCAAATAATGTGTTAGAGTATTTGCTACTAATGAAGCCCTAAATATAAAAAGGATCTTCTAAAAAGTCTAAAAACAGATCCTGAATATATCATTTAATCTTTTCTTAAAAAGTAATTTCGTAAACCACTGTAGTTTTTAACAAAAGTGACTCAGCATTATCTTTTCACCAAGAGGAGGTCACACCAAGAAAATGCTATTTAAAAACTCATTCAGACCTTATTTGTTCAAAACTAAAAAAAACAAACAAAAAAAAAAACAGCTTTTAAGAGACTCTTTCTGTTCATGGATAAGATGAAAAAATTAAACTCAACTTCAAAAAATGTTTCCAGTAGGATTATGTCAGCAGTGATTTGTGTTTTTCTTTTTGGTTATATGCAAGCATTACTTGTATCTAGCAACCATAACATTCTGTAACCATAGCAACTGTAACACATTCTGATTGTCTTTTTGTGCATTGCATGCCACATACAAGTGGTAAAGACTGCCCAAAGGGGTTCAATAAATTTAGTTTTGAACCAGATATCGCAACACAAAGAGACCTCTATCAAACAAAGGGTTAATATAAGGCTGTTTTATATCACATGTGGTCATGTTTTGCTGTAGTGCCCCCAACCCAGCACCACCAGTGGAGACCCAGACTGAGCAGGCTGAGTCAGCGGAGGACGGTGATGAGAACTGCAAGCTGAGCATGAGTGAGAAGCTGGCCCTCTTCAACAAACTGTCTCTGCCGGGGAAGCAGGGGGACGCCCATGCCGAAGGACCCCCAGAGAGACGGAGGCAGAAAGGGGCTCGGTATCGCACGCAGCCCATCACTGTGGAGGAGGTCAACCTGGTGAGTAGATGAGCCAAAACAGTATAGTCAAATCAAGCTATATTTATGTCACATATTTCATACACAAGAAAATTATATTAAAACAGCAAACATAATGTAAATCAAGCACCTTCTGAATAATTATCTTTAACTTTGTCTCTGTTCAGCTCCAGAAAGGCCCCGTACAGCTTCCTGCGTTCTGTTTGTCCCCTCATCTGTCCGACAGACAGCAGGCCTCGTCTGTCAACCTAAAACCTAGTGAGGTACGCCTTTCCCAGCCAAGGTCTGATACTGGTTCTGAACCAGTGGAGCCCAGTCCCACCCAGCCAGGCTTGCCGCGCTGTGAGTCAGAGCCAGGCTTGAGAGGAATCCTAAAGAAGCGTCGCTCCGGTGGCCCAGAGTGGAGCATGACAGAGAGCAACAAGATGGACGCACCTTTCAGCCATGAACAGAATGGTGGAGGCTGTGGAGAGGCAGAGGTTCAGGAGAGGATGGGGGACACTGAGAGGCAGGAAATACCTGTAGCACCACGAAGAGAGAGGCGACAGGCTTCAGGTGCAGAGGGAGGCTCATTGAATGCTGCCCCCTGGAGGCAGAGGGCTCGAGCCAGGAGGGAAACCATTGCCTGTACACCAATAAGAGCTTTAACAGATCAGGATGCTCCTAACGAGGAGAGGTTCTGCCAGGTCAAGCCAGAGGAACAGTTGATTTCCTCTGTGGAAAACAACTTGGATTTGACCGGGAGAGTCCAGTAAGTATCTGAAATTAAATTAAATGAGCTCAGATGTATGTTGATGCTTCCTTTGTCAAATGCAATATTATGAATAATAATAATGATAATGATATGTGGAAAATTGACCAGTGTGACCAGTACACATATCAACCATTTTTACAAAGAAAATTAAACTGGTTATAGTATTTTGATGTGGTTTATATTCACTGTCACCCATCTCAAAAAGGCAAGAGGATGGGCAAGAGAGTGCAACACAGATGAATGAAGAAACCACAGCTGTGGGACATGTTCAGGTCACCCTGGTGGATGGCACTACTACTCTGCAGGAGACACCCAATAACAGTAGTAACAAGGTAAGAGACAGAGACATATCACATGGTTAGCTACTGTGAATTTCTATACCACATAATTGGATCAGAAAGTGTCTCTAATGCAAAATCAAGACCTTTTCAGTCGGTAATGCTTGCCATTTTTTGTCCCTCCATAATCTTTAATCCACTGAGTGTCCTGTTTGGATCCTGTGGGTTTAAAGACTGTTAGTAGAGATCAATAAAGTTTAATGGCAGAGGGCTGACAGTGAGTGCAGCCGTAAAGTCAACACAGTGAGGGGCATCCGTCTTTAAAAAGCCACAGTCTTACATAAACCCTGCAAGGTCAGAGCCACATTCGCCACCAAAAACAGTGCTGCCATTCAGATCACCTCTTTTTATCCTTGTGGAGAATTCATAGGTGCCAAATAATAAGTAAGCTCGCCAACATTTAATGTGTTGTGTACTAATTGCATTTGACAAGTTAAAGTTGAGCCCAGGTTTTTGCACACAGACACAGACATAGACACAATGGAGTCTATATTATTGTGTTTTGTCTGAAATTCACTTTTTTGAAATAGGGTGGTACAACATCTGCTCCCAAAGACTATTAAATTGTACCAAAACATTGGCCGTAAACAAGCATCACCTAATCTATGCTAATTGACTGCAACTCAGACAGGTCACTCCACTCCACTAGGATCAAGAAAATTACTTTTGGCTTAAGAGCATATAGAAATGAGCCATATTAGAAAGGAATCTATATCCTGTAATAAAGCACCTCAAACTTAGGAAGATATTTTAGTGTTGTAATTTAAAGCAGCTGGGTTCTCTCTTCCTGTTATCTTTAAGTCCAGAGAGAGAAAAAAGGCCGGTGGTCAGATCGAAGTATTTGTCCTTCCAGTGAATCCAGATATAGCATCTCTTAGCAACAGCAGTCTAGATTTGGTTTGTGCCAAATGTCTTGGGATCAGATTTGAATGACTGGGGAATATATGCAGCAGGCTTGTTGGTGTTTGGTTGGTTTCAGAATGTGGTGAGGAATGTAAACAGGACAATTATTTGAGTGGTTAAAATTTGACCCCTTTATGATTACAGTTGTGCTATGTTGACAGTATGTGTGTGTGTACTATATGTGTGTGCATTGATTTTAATGTAATTTTTAGTGTGCTTCTGCTTCTATTAAACCTTTTATTTTCTTCTATATTGACTTTCTCCATGTTTTTCCCTGTGCTGCCCTCTGTAGGAAGGAACAGAAACATATCACGAGGAGCGAGACAACCCTCAGTGCTGGGTAAGTCTTCTAAACACATAAATCATGTAAAACCTCCAACGTGGAGAGTTTAACTATATTTAAATAGCTTTACCTGGCCCCTCTCTTTCTAATTCCTCCTCTCCTCCAGGAACCTGTCTTTGCCTCTGTCTATTCTAGCACTACGCCCCAATATATCATGTGTTTCAATCAGGTAATTGTTTAAACCGGTGCATGGCAGATTAATTGCTGCTAACGGTTTGCAGTTTTTTTTAAATTTTCTTTTGTCTGCAGTGAAGATTTTTTTCTTCTTTCATCATTGCACACATTCAGGTGTTTGTGATTTTTGTTTTGGATGTGTGAAGTTTCACTCACACTAATAATGAGTCACTTTCACAGTGTTTAATGATGATCCTCTCCTGTGATATATCGCATCTCTTATTGCAGTTGCCATGTTATTTCCGTTACTTCTGCACTCTTGTTCTTCCAGTTTTCCACCTTCACAAAATGGTTACCAAAACCTTTTTTATTCTATGATGCCCCCTTTTGGGAGTCAGAAAAGTTTTATGTCTCACCTTACATCCCTTCCTGATGTGTTAATTGTGTAAAGAACTGCTAACAATGCCAGAGAAACTTGTAACAAAAGGAGCCATAACATTATCAAGAACATAAAAAAAATAAAATAAAAATAAACTTTACCCTAACCCTCACACTCTTGAATCCGCTTCTTCACATTTTCTGATGTGAATGCCGTGATTGCTCGAAGATAATTGCCTGTTCACTGTGTCAAGATGTCAATGCATTTTGTACTTTGCGTGTTCGTTTTCCGTCTTCTAACCTGAAACTTGACAGCCTTGACATCATCACAGCACTTTCTTTTTATTCATCTTTGTCAAATTAATCAGATTCATTTAACTTTTTTAACCATTTCACATTTTCACCCATGATCATGCACTACTCCTGTGAATCCGCAACATCACTCCTGGGTGTTTCCAACTTTTCCTACATTGATGAAGTCACTGGTTTCCTTGTTATTTCTACTTTTTCTTTTTTTATTCCATCTTTAGACCAACCAGTCCTTTGAGGCACAAGAAGTCTTCTCTCCCACTAAGAACCCGATTCAACCTCAGTGGAGACAAAAGGTGACGTACGCTGGCATTTTCTTCTTTGGATTTATTTTTATATTCTTTAAATCTACAGAGGAGCCTCTATATGCTCATCTGTATCTTAACACATCTATCTCTCTGTCTGTGTAGGCAAAAGAGGTTGAGGATAAGCAGCCTCAAATGGTCAAAACTGAAGAAATTTACGCACAACAGAAATTTGAAGAACAGGATGAATGCATAACCAAGAGAAGTGCGTTTACTCTCTTACATTCTCATATTTTATTTCAGCTTTGTCGATCTCTCTGACTCTTTCTCTTTGTGTTTCTCTTTAGGTCTTGGTTCTCCAGAGTCAGACAGAAAAAATGACACCTCCCATCACCAGAAACACTCCACCGATGCTCCACCATGCACACATGATGGTTAGAGCAGTTCATATAATACTGTGTTCAGATTTGACTATATATATATATGTCACTCTAAATTGTTTGTTTTGTCTGCTCAACAGAGATCTCCGTGCAGCCAGTGTTGGAGTTTGAAGGTAGGATTAATATATAAATTGCCTGGATGTCATCATTTAAAGGTTAATTCATATTTTTACAGTATTTTAAGTTTGCGTTCTGTGTCCCATGCTTCCAAACAGCTCAGCATAGCGCTCCACTCTCAGGTACACAGGAGGCGAAGGAGGTGACACCTGTGGATGATTCGAACACGTATGATGGAGGTTTCTACATTGAACAGTCGCCTCCCTCTGCCTGTGAACCTGCACCCTGTGGAGATACTGCTGCTACAGAGAGTGAGCGGGACCTGGATATATTCTGCCAGACCAACACACCTATGTGAGCCTGATTTTACTAAAGACTGTAAGATTAATAGCTTTTGATATAGCTGCATATTCAATATCTAAAATATTCAGGAACATGGTGGAGGGAAGATGCAACCACCTGTTTTTAGGTATTACTTCCTATCTGATACAGTGTGTATGGTGTGGTCCAAAAATATACAATGACAACCTACAGAAGATCTTGGTTTTCACATTTTTTCAATTACCGGTAATACTACATCACTAATCTAAATAATTCACCTCACTGACAAACACAGGGCTGATTTACATTAAAGTTGTAAAAGAATCCTAATTTTTGACTAATGAGCCAAAGATGTTTTAAGACACTCTAGGATTTATGAGCTTTGAGGGTGAAAGTAGCTTTTGAGTTTGAACTGGAGTGACTCCCAATTGCTGTAAAATGACAACAATTACTTTATTATAGACTTTTATTATAGACTACAATAATGAATGTGCCAGTCAAAAAACCCTTTGTTGAATTTTGAAGCAGCCAAAAGGTCAGGGCTGAACTGTGTTAGTCATGTTATGAGTCCTTTTGGAGGACTACAATATGCTTCAATATACTGGAGAGTGCACAATGTGGGTTTATAGAAGTGATGATTATAGTTATGTCAAAAATATCAGAAAGAATCTTTAGTTCATAGTCATGCAAATAAAAGTCTTAAATGAGTTAAAGAAGCACAGATTAACTATTTAAAGAATTAACCATCAATTGAGGTGCAACATAATGTAATTAGTCTAAGTCTTTCTTTTTCATTGCTGCTAAAATGAATCTCTTTTTTGTAATTGATAGCATGGCTGATTTAATAATTACTACACTTTTTTTTATAATTGATTTAGATATAGAGCATGTAATTTAATTGTATTCAAACAGAACCCATAATGTCTAAATGATTTTTTCCATTTTGCAACGTGTGTGTGAGTTGTCAAAAAATGATGAATGACACTGAAATTTTTAAATAAAAAGGCAAAATTACTTCCATTTTGCTCATTGAATGCCACATCTTAGTCTGAGTGGCTTAATACATAGCAGTCCTCAAGTAGTAATTTATGTATTTGTATATAATCATTTTTAAAAAATATAATAACTAATATTTGAAGTGGACTGTCCATACAGTCTGTGTGAAAGTCTGTTTGTTATCTGTGTGTGTGCAGACTGACATCAGCAGTAGCAGAGCACAGGCGGTCAGTGCGCCCGTCCCGTCGGACTCAGGGCTCCAGAAACCCTCTGCGGGCTCTGGCAGCCCGGGAGGACATCACACAGGACTACATGGGGGAGATGGGCAACACGGCCACTGAGGAAAGGAGCCAATCAGAAAAGAGTGAGTTTGAGTATTTCTCTAATTTTATAGTTCCGTTCTCTCATTTTGTCTTTCCTCACAGTTAACTTCATCTTATGCTTTTTCCTCCCTGCAGAGTCTAAGAACTCCTCTGTGACAGACTCACATCACGGCAGGTCAGAAGAGTTCTCCTCCTCAGATGCTGCGACTAACCAGTCTCTTCCTCCCTTCAGCAGCCTGATGCTCTTGCATGTGAAAGGTCAGAAAAGATTTGGTTCATCTGTCTTTGTGATTCTCTCTTGGTGCTCAGGTGTTTATATTAACTAGTGCCTGTGGTGACAGGTAGGCGGCATGTCCAGGTCCGTCTGGTGGAGCCCTCAGCACGGTCGCTGAACAGTGGAGACTGCTTCCTGCTGGTCACTCCCGAGCACTGCATCATGTGGAGTGGAGAGTTTGCCAACGAGGAAGAAAAATCCAAGGTATCAAGGAGGACAGAAACATACTGTAATTTCATGCAGTTTTTATTCGTGACAATCTTGTTAGACTAAAATTATACCATGGTATAACAGCTGCAGATAAACCTTGTGAGGATGCGTAAAAATTTAGTGCCATGAAATATCATTGCTTACGTAAAACACTGGAGAAGATTCTCTCTATCACTTGAAACTGGTGATGATATTGCAATTATTTAATAAATATTCCAAATTTTGATTTCATGCCACAAAACTGATAAAATGGCGTCAAGTATGACACTCAATTTCACAAGGAGCAATGTGTGCATGAAGTGTGTTTTGAGTAGGATAAACAGTAAAATACATTGTTTCTGGAGATAATACAGATAGTTATGTTAATCTGTAATGTTTTCTGCTCCACAATTTACAACATATTTTCCTTTGTTAAACAAGTAGACTTTAATATGTTTTGTTACAATGGATTACTTAAACTATAATATCCATGCTCTCACTACTTAAAGTGCAGGTGTTTTCTGATTATTTTGACGCGTTGAAGGAATAAACTTTAGATGAAAAATGGTTTCAATAACTTACAGATTTGTTTCAGGTTTGTGCACAAACATAATATTCTACTGTAACATATTCAATGAAGATGTACAACAGCTATTTAAATGCCATTCTCAGGACCACACATTCACTAACCTGGTAGTGAAACTCTTTCCCACCCTGAAGTATCTGGAGTAAGAATACATTTACATTACATTACAACGCTGTCTCAAGTATTCTGTTTCCACTCAATCCCCCATGAAGGTTTTGCAGCAGTATTACAACCTGACTTTTTTTTTCAGGCCTCAGAGCTGGCGTTGTTCATCCAGAGCCAGAGGGACCTGGGCTGTCAGGCCTCGCAGGTCATCAACCTGGAGGAGGGGCTGAACTCTGACACCAGCCTGGCTGCAGATTTCTGGAGCCTCCTGGGTGGAAGGATACAGTACAGAGGTTAGAGGTTAAAATGTCTACTTTGTAAATGTCTCCCAGAGAATAGACTGTTCACATCACATTTATTGTTAAACAAAAAAACAAGGACAAGTGATAAAACCCATCTGTCCATAAATCAGAGCAGCCATCCATCTGTACATTTACTATCTTGTTATTAACAAGACTTGTTGAATTTAATGGATGTTTTATAGGATGTGATTCACAATGTGCACACTCTGTTGTCTGTTTGCTGCTTCCCACAGGAGCAAGTGCACCAGAGGAGGATGAGCTTTATGAGCGTGGTGTGGTGGAGTCCAACTGTGTGTACAGGCTGGTGGATAACAGATTGGTGCCCCAGGAACAGGCCTGGGCCTGCATCCCCAGCATCTCCCTGCTGGGACCCTGTGAGGTCTGTGGTCTCTTCTGGATTCTCCTGTAGCTTAATCATTTTTAAGAGACTTTGTGTTGTTTCTTCTTTGAAGGATTCTAAACACACATACTGAAGAGGCCATAAATTAGTGTTTGTCATTCAAGTCAGTTTTAATGGCTGACATCTTGATCTTAGGTTGTGCCCTTACTGTGTGTGTGTTTTTGGGTGCAGGCTCTGGTGTTTGATTTCGGCAGCGAGGTGTACCTGTGGCACGGACAGGATGTCTCCCTCAGCAGGAGGAATGTTGCTCTCCAGCTGACTCACCAAGTGTGGGCCGGACCGTATGACTACAGCAACTGTCGAGTCAACCCACTGGATCCCACACAGTGTAACCCGAGCATACAGCTGTAAGTCCACTTTGCAGGCAAAGAAACAATAATAAAGCTTTCACTATGTACTTCACAAGCAAAAATAACAACTGTAGATATTAATTTACATAACAGAAATGATACAGTATATCCATAAACATCTTTAGCTTAAACTTGTACACACAGTTACATTAAAGCTATGGATGTAATTCTACACTAGACAGACGCAAAGCATGGGATACACTGTTAAGTTTACTGTGCATACAGCAAATACCCCAGACGTCTGCTGCAGGTCTTTAATGTACACTGTAAAACCAAAGCAAATGCCTTGTAATTCCCCGCTACACACGGAGAAACCCCCAGCACACATCATCATGTCCAAATGAGTGACTATAAAATCCCAGCATGCTGGTAGAAAGTCCACACTACACAGTGAATTGTTAGATGACAGCTGATGAAAGTGGGCAGAAACCTCAAGTCATAAGAGTAAATAAGCACTGCTATAGCACATGTACAACCACACTGAGAACCAGTTATTATAGTTGTGTGTTTGAATTAGGTTTTATTTTCATTTTGTTCTTCATTTTTCAGTGCGTTTGCTTGTTGTAGTTTAGTTTTTATTGCTTAAAATGTTAAATTACTTATTAGTTTCAGTATTATATATATTTTTTAATATTATTATAACTTGAGTGGTATTTGCAGTTGACTCACAGTCATGTAAACATCCTAGTATCAATAAACATGCAACAATAATTCTTCATGCTTGTTATGATGACAAATCTGTCCAAATTCACAAAGTTTGAAATGAATGATGATAAATAATTTTAGCTATTTTTGTAAGTACACAATATAGTTTCGTTTTTTTTTTTTTTTAGAGTTTTTTACACCTATCTATTTTAATTCAAGTACTCTATGATTAACTTTATGACTAACATTAAAGTTTACTGTATGACTGTGCCCTGCAAGACCCTTATATGATTGCTCAACATGTCTTCTTTTGGTTTTATGACCTTTTGTGCACTTGCGTTTTCTTCGGTCTCAGGAGAGGAGAGGGGCGCCCCAGTTGGGCACTGTTAGGCTGCATCTCTGAGCACAACGAGACGGCTCTGTTCAAGGAGAAGTTCCTGGATTGGACAGGCAGAAGTGGAGATATGGAGGAACCTGTCTCAGTGAAGGATGAGTCACAGGTTCATTTCACTCTTTAATGATTCAAAGTCATGCTGCTGCACACACAATATTCAAAGCTAGATGTGCACAGAGTGATGATCAGCTTGTTGTTTGACACTGGTGATTAAGTAGGTAGAAATATCTGGATTTGAAAATTTACTTTCCAGACCTTACTCTGTTTTGGAACATTGAAGAAATGTGACCGGCATAAAATCTATCTCAGAAAGCCAGAAGCATGTGCTGAAGGAGTTTGATTGACACTTTTTATTTTTTGAAATACAAATCAGCTAGTAAGGTCATCTACTGGCATGGCACGTTGCATCGCCTCAGATCATTTGTTATTCTTTTTATTTTACTCTGATCTCAAACAATAGAATATCACTGCAGGATATTACCCTCGTAGTTTTTGTTTCCACAATCTAAACATGAGCAGTTGGCCTTAGGTTTTTCTGTCAGTTACTCAAAAACAACATTTGTGGTACTTTACGCTGTTGGTTAAAACCCAGACCCAAGGAGAAACCCATTAAAAAGGGTCTGTTTTTTCCTCTGTGAGTTATGTTTTGAATTACTGAAAGTCTCTTTACACCCTTTATCTGCCATCTGTCTGCACAGTTCGCCCCAGTTCCGTCGTCCTCACCTGTCACCCCATCCTCAGACCATCTGAGCCCCTGTGATGCCAAGGTGCTAGTGTCCTGCCAATCAGTGGAAGGGGACGGCTTGGTCCATAATGTGCTGGCCGGCGTCGATGTCCAAAGGGGGCACGGGGTCATCACACTGGAGGAAGGACATCAGATCAAGCTTGAAACGGTTGCCGTGGACACTTGGCATGTCCAGGAGTTTGATGACAGTGAAGTTCCCCTAGAGAGCACTGGACAACTTCATGAGGGAGACTCCTACGTCATCCGCTGGACATACAACATCAGCACTATTGGTCAGTGGTATTTTTTATATAGCACTTTTCATACAGTACAAACTGTAGCACAAAGTGCTTTACAGAAAAAATAAAAACGGATAAAAATGAAAAACCCCATCCCTCCCACCCCCATATTGGATATGAAACATTGAAAACATTGAGGATTAAGAATAGG
>JANJYP010012797.1:0-16157 GCA_024605115.1 Rastrelliger brachysoma | reverse complement strand
GGAGAGGAGAGGAGAGGAGAGGAGAGGAGAGGAAAGGAAAGATTTTCTTGTGTCTACATAGTACTGAAAGAAATGAAAGGACACCTGTTTGATGCACTGCAGCCTGTCATTGGTCTGCTGGATGTGCCGGTCCATTGATGGTAACGTGTTCATCTTGATGTCTCTACCGGGACGCCATTAAAGTTCTGTACTGAAACACAAGAGGAGAGGTACATCTGTTAGAACATGTTTCTGTCAGGTCGCTCCTGTAAAGAGTTTGTAGCCTGTGAAGTTCAAACAGCGTTTTAGCAGCTTGACAAATTATGTTACATCTCAAATAGCGAAGCTAGCTTGTTTATGTACTGACTCATCGAAGGGCTCGATCTGCCTCAAGAGCACTTTTCCCCCCCTTTATTTGGCAAATGCATGAATCAGAAATGTTCTACAGCAGCATGGCACCATGATCAAACTGAAAGAAAACTGCTTCATGTTACCAATGGGAGGAAAATTTGCAAGAGAAAGGACATCAACTGTTATCTCGGTTTAAAAGATGCATACCTCGCAGTCAAGGTTATCAGTGTGGAATAGGCAACAAATTCATGTCCACATCTAACAGTAGATAAGGCTTGAGGTTACAGCATCTCTTTCTTTCTGTGTATCTCTTGTTTTGATCCTGCAACAAGACCAATTTAACACCCCCCCGCCTGCCCCTGCCCCCCACTCACTAACTCTGACCATCTCAGGAAAATGGGTTGAAGCTGGATTAATAGGTATCGTGCTGGTTTGCCAGTGAGACCTCTGTCCCTCACCATCCCTCCATGTTTATCTCCATCAGTGTTGGTCAGACTCGCATTCCTCCACACAAAAGGCGAGCTGAGAAACCACAGGTGGGGGGGGCGTGGAGGCCTGGGCTCTAGAAAGCTGCTCAGTGCTGATAAAGGGTCCCCCAAGATCCCCTGCTGAGAGAAACAGAGCAAGAGAAAGAATACGATGGAAGCATAGTGCTCAGCCAGGGAGTTTTCATATGTAATGCTCAGTCTGGTGTGCTTATCTTTGAGAGAGTATTGCAAGTATGTGCGCTCTTTCTCTCTTTCACACGCGCTGAAGAGCATGTAAACACAAAAGCTTGAATTCTCCACTTTGATTAAGCGTAAAGGTAAAACTTCAAAGGAGCACTTGGAGAATAAGAGTGTATTACTAATCCTCTGAGCTTAAGCATTACCAGAGTAGAATTACCTGGAGTGCACTTCGAAGTCTTAAACATCAGCGGATACATTGCTCATTTAAGTGAAGGGGAATTCTAGTGTTAAAAAAATGGGCAGAATGTGGTCAAACGATGGCAGCCAAATATTTCTTTTAAGGTTGTTTGGATATAGTGCTGTGGTCACTGATGTCTGTGAAAAGTCCCTAAAACAGAAAACTTTACATCCTGCAGGGCACAAAGCCACTCTGACCACGGATGATATGACCTAAGCTTGTGGCCTAATTCTGCTGTGCTGCGGTGTCGCCTAGCGCCCAGTAGATGTCTCCCTCTCCTGCTGCTAACCAGCATGTCTCGTTCACACACTACACCCACAGCAAGTGGTCCAGGGAGGACTCCTTTAAGCCCTGACAAGTGCTACAAATCCCCTTCAGCAGTCAGGCAGCTCCACGGACCACTAACAGGGCACGCTCCAACCCAGTGCTGGCTGTCTGACCTTGTGGCTATTGATTAACTGTTTCTCCTCCAGCTCCCCTTCCTGCTGTCCCAACACACCCGCAGCCAAGACCCGAGAGGAAGGAGGAGGGAGGAGGGGGTGGAGATAGCTGCTTCTTTTACCCTACAATCTCCTTTTCCCCCTGCTTTCCTCTGTTGTACTTTAACAGGGTCTAGCACACATACACATAGACACAAACACATGAGCCGGCAGTGCTTTTGTTAGTTGTTGAAAAGATGGGCCCTCAGGTTCTGAAAGGAAAATGGGTGAGGAGGAGATGTAACTGTGGACAGCCAGGCTGTGTTCAGTTGGTGACGTTTGTTACTGAGATAAGGAGTCAATCCACCTGATTGACTGATTGTCCAGGCGGACTCCAGCACCACACCCCCCTCCTAACCCTCAACGTTCAGGGAAAAAATGTGTTGCATAACAGATGATGCCTCAGTGAAAACACAGTAGAACCTCTCTTCCTGCTCCACCCCCTCACCTCTCCCTGTTTACTATCAAAACAAAACAATAATCTGTCATCTCATCATAGGAAACTGAATGTTTTACCAGCAAAATGTTGACACCTCTGCTGCACTTCTCCAAAGATTGACTGATTACAGCTTGGCTGTAAAGGAAAAAAACTTCAAGAAATTGTAGCAGTGTGTGATTTTACTCCTCTTTTTCCAGAGTACTATTTTCTGTTTAAGACTTGTGTTACTGCTGTTGTTATTTGAGCATGCTCACACTGAGGACGAGCCTGCTTAATCTTTATTGTCTTCCAAACATCTTAATCAGCTCCACTCAGCACTGCTTACCAGAGGTGCAAACCAAAGGATTAAACATCCAATTACAGTATGCTGTGCATATTACAGCCTCCCTTTAAACAGTGGTGGGAGGATGTGGCTATGAATGACAGCAGAGTAACAAATCAGAAATAATACTGACATCTGAGAAAGCTTCTCTCTCGCTCTCTCTCTCTAAAAACACATTATCACTTTTTGTTTCCCTTCTCTCTTTCTGGAGCAAAGCAAGATGGGGGAAGTGGGGCAAGAAATAAGCATGCAGAAACAAAAGCACAGTAATATGAAAAGCACTGAAGTACAGCAGGAAGGGGGCAAAAAGGGCCAGCGTCAGTGGGGGAAAGAGACAGGGAGAAAGAAAAAGAGAGAACATTGAAATTATCTCTTCATTATCAGCAGCAGCACGTCCACACGCCCACTTATTCATACACACACAGACACACTCGTAGTGTACGATAAGTCATAGCATGACTGATTTCTCATTTCAGACATAAGACTTGTCTTTGTCAAGTGTGACTTGCTTTGTGAATGTGATCGGTGGATTGCTACAGACGAGCTCATGATACACTCCAATAATGTACACTGCATAGGAGTACATTAGGAGAAAAGCTGGGCAACTGCATATACTTTAAATTGATATCAGCATCATGCCATTAATAAGGATATGTTCCGTTATCAAGTCATTCCACCATAATACCAACATAAGCCAAAGTCGCCCAAATCACTCCTACATCATCAAATTGATGCTAAAAGCTAACAAGTTCTTCCACTGCGACAGATTATACAAGATTAAAGTCTCATATCTACAAAACAAAAAACACCAATAACTTATTTGGTTAGTTCTAAATTACTTATAATTGCTTGTTGTGAATCATATCAGCCATATCGGACCATATCAGTAATACATGATCCTGCTGAAAGCTGATAAATGATGTCCTGCAGCCACCTGTAGCACAAACAGTTCAGTTTAAAACATGGGCCAGCTATTTTTGCAAGATTTTTCATTCAAAGTTTAGATGGAAGTTTTCAGTTTTCATTATATTTTTGCTGGAGGGCCAGATTTGGTCCACAGGCTGCTATTTACCACCCGCTGCCCCAGGATCACATGGGTTACACAAATATTTTCTTAAAATTATCTATCACATATTTGAAAGTCTGCTGTTTAACTTGGTTTTACAGGCCCTGAAGGGATCACATATTTACTGTTTATCAATGATTTTCATTTTAAGGTAAATAATTAAGGCTTTTCAGCCAAAAAAGTGGAAGATAATACATTTTGAAGTGTCTGAATACTCAATCAGTAGTATATCCAGTATGTAAAGTGTAGAGGGCAGTGCTGAACACAGTGAAGTCTGGTCATAGATCATCTTCATTATTCAACAACAGTCTGAAAAAGGAGAACATAACTATCACTCCTGCTCTCTGGTCACAGTGGGGGATCTTCTCTCCTCCTCCCCCTCCTCGTCTTCAGTTATATGGCCAGAGCTTTTTTCCCCCCATTCTCTCACAGATACTATGTGCTTTTTGCTCTCCTCTTTTCTATAGCCCTCAGACATCATTAGAGCCACCCAGCATGCGACTCCTTTCCACCACGTCCATTTTCCGTTCTATCATTTTCTTCTATTCGCTTTGCCCTGTCCCTCATATCTCAACCCTCCTGCCACTCTTCTTCCCTCCCTCCCGCTCTCCCTCCCTCTCTCCCTCCTCCTTCCTGGGGCCCCGTGCGGGAGCTGCCATAACAGGAGGTGGAATGGATTCATTTGCTCTAATGTGGTTTGGGCTGCAGCGTGGCACGGCACAGAGCGACACTTTCTCCCAGTACGCCGAGCTTCTCTCCCTTTCTTACTCTCTCCCTCTCTCTCTCTCTCTCTGCAGTTCATGTGTTTTCAAACAGGCCAATCAACACCACTCAGCTGTGCTGGCCTCTCTCTCCCTCTCCCTCTCCCTCCTACAATCTCTGCTCTCAGTGTGTCTGTAAAAAGCCACCAGCCCTCTCTCATACACACTATTATCTCTAGTAGAACACTCCCATGGTCAGACAGTCCCTTTTTGCTCTCATTGCATTTATTTTCTCCAGTCCAGCACCACTCTGCTCAACATCAGCTACCAGTTCTCCATCTTTTTACAAACCGACTTTCATCATCTTTTCTGTCTTTCTCCATCTGACACTGCCTACATTTGTTTTGTTCTTTGCATTATTTTGTAGACTCTGCTGCTAATCCTCTCCTCCACTAATCTCTCCCCCTCTCCTTTTCCCTCTCAGCAAAAGCCAACCAACCATTAGTCATATTGCTCCCTCCGGCCTTTATAAAACTCAACCCCTCTACACAGCATCATAGCCACCAGCCTCCATAAAAAAATGTGAAATGACTTCTCCCAGGGGTGGAAGTAAAAAAAACTCTAAATGTTGCTGTTTGTTTATCTTCTGTTTTAATGTGACAACCACAGGAGCACCAGGCAGCTATGTGACACCCAACACTGCAATGCAAACAGCTGTGATGTGGGGATATGTGAGCTGCTCTGTTGCTGTCTATAAATATGGAGCTTCAGTTGTGGAATATTGCAGGTATGTGTTACCAGATACCCCCGGGAGCGGCTGATAATTTCTCCACTCAATGTGTGAGATCAAAAAAGGAGCACGATGGTGAGCGCAGACGTGCCTCTCTTTTAGCCAGTACTGAACATTAGGGTTTCAGTTGAATACATCAGCATAAGTAGCACAAACAATACTTTGGGGATGATAATTGACTTTTCCAAGATGCTTACACACCTAAAGTATGTACAATTCTGAATGAAATGATAATTAGGGTACATAATAGTAAAAAATGTCCATCACGACTTTCCAGATTCATAGCATTAAATTGTTGATTGTGACCAAAGTGATAGCTGATGGAGAAAAATCTGTATCCAACTCTGCAGAATGTTTAATTCATTCAGCAACTAACTGCATCAAACCTCTGGTAAACCCTCTGAAGTGAAGATAATGTTGTGTATCTGCTAAATGTGTAAAACCTACAGGTGACTGTGTGAAACGGTAACTGTTAATAAGTTCAGCACATTAACTCACAGTAAAAGGTGATAATATGTCATATATTATATGTGTCATGTTTACAGCTTGTGGCCAAAAGTCAGTTATTGCAGTTTTAAGTTCTACCATGTTATTACCATAATGAAATCCAGATGATGCCCAATCACATACTGTACTATGGTACAATATTATATCAAACACTTTCTAGTTTCAGCAGATAGAGATGTTTCTGTGTGTGGTCTTCTGCTGGTACATGTGCCTGTGTTTTTGTTTTGATTGTCTGAAGTGCATTAATGGCAAAAGGCCATCTATCAAACCATGAGATATGAAATCAGGTCATCCATGAGCAGAACAGAGCTTGAGCATCACATGATGAATGAATGAACTCCTTATTCCATACAATGTTCCAGTTGCTGAGGACTATAAATACCAGCTGGGTAAGATTGTATGTCCTGGCTGCCACATACGATTTTCCACTGTCACGAAAGGCAAGATTCTATCACTTGTGATGCACAAGGGATGAAGTTCTGTGTGTGTGTGTGTGTGTGTGTGTGTGTGTGTGTGTGTGTGTGTGTGTGTGTGTGTGTGTGTGTGTGTGTGTGTTTGTGTGTGTGTGTGTGTGTGGAACACAAGGCCAATGTCTAGTGTTTATCACAGCAACAGGCCATCAGAGGACTGCCTGAAATACTGAGCTCTTTCACTGAGAGAGTGCATAAATCTTATAACCTTTATTAAGTGGAATAACAGCAGTCTAGTGCATTTTTTTAAAAGAATTTGGGAGAGGAGAGGAGAGGAGAGGAGAGGAGAGGAGAGGAGAGGAGAGGAGAGGAGAGGAGAGGAGAGGAGAGGAGAGGAGAGAGGCAGATTGTGATTGACAGTGGTGTCTGACAGGCTTGTGTAAAGCTAACCTTATGGGCCTGACTCCAGCAGAGCTGTTAGCTCACACACCGCCCCCCGTGACTGCTGAACGGGTAAACTGACAAATTCCATGTCCTTCGGTTTCAGCGCCAGCAAACTGCTGACCCAAACGCAATTAAACAACATCCACCCAGGGTGAGTGTAACACATCAATGTACAGTAGTATATGAATGTGCATGCGAGAGTCTATGTGAGGAAAGTGATGAAGTGTGTGCACAGCAAAGAGAAACAGAGAGACAGGAGTAGAGAGTGAGACTTACAAAGAGTGAGTGTGATTCAATCTGCTCAGTAATCCATGAAATGGTATTGGTGTCATTAGGTAGAGCAAAATATAAATCTGTGCCAGTCTGCCCTCCACTCCCCTTGTCTTTGACACTCCAAAAGCAAAATTTTTTACAGAAGAAAAGAAAAAGAAAAAGAAGCAACCAGCCGAGCCGTTGGTGGAACAAAACGTCCTATAGTGCTGCAGCTCCTGTTGAGAAACCTTTATTTCTCGCTCTGATCCTTTGTGGGACAAATCCAATCGACCATAAAAAAGAAGTATTTCCAATTAGGAATAATTCTGAAATCATTGTGAAATACACACAGTGCCAGACTCTCAAAAAGGTTCTTACATAGCTGTGCAAGGACAGATTTATAGTCAAAAATACATGACGAAAACATTCTCCAAATTAACTGCCAATTAACTAACTCCAAATTGTGTAATAAGATTACAGATTCATTTGTTGTCTTCTTTAGTTATTTTTCATTAAATAATGATGAGAATTATTATTAATATTATTTATCCCTATCTGCTAACAGCTTTTCTTTGACAAGTTAAGGTGACATCTGCAAGTGATTACTGTGTATTGCTGAATGGCTAGAAATTCCAGCTTTAATTAATGGTAAGCAGAGTAGGAATTGAACTAAGATATTTGTTTTTTGTATAAAACTTATTGATTTTCCACCATCTTGTCTACAGAATAATAATATGGGATGCAGGAAGAAGACTGATGTTTGCTGGTACATGAAGCTGGTCCTTTAATGGAAGAACAGCCTGTGTGTCCAGCGATGCAGACAAAATACAAACAAATCACACTTTTGAGTTTTGTGCACAAGTCTAATCCTTTGACGATGGATTTTTACAGAAACATCTAAATAACTTTAGAGACAGCGAGACCTTCCTACGCGGGGCAGAGGGGAGCATGATGCGCTCATTCATCTCACTCTGTGTGTGTTTGTTCGCCACTGTGTGCCACAGTGAGGGTATGAGTAGGAAAGAACACAAAACATCTGCTTGCTGTGAAAATGAAACAGCCTAATGGCATACCCCGAGCACCAGCTCCATTCTCTGAAGGGACAATCCACACAGGTACTATTTGGCACGGTGGACGCAAGAACCAGTGTTGAAAGGCTAATGTGCTTCACTGCAGCATTTACAAAACAACCTCTTTGAGCCACAATGCACTCAACTAGTGTGTGTGTGTGTGTGTGTGTGTGTGTGTGTGTTTGTGTGTGTGTGTGTGTGTGTGTGTGTGTGTGTGTGTGTGTGTGTGTGTGTGTGTGTGTGTGTGTGTGTGTTCAGTTGTGGTCTCAAGTATCGCTACACAAAGTCCATCCTATCAGCTTATCTTTACACATGCATGTGTGCATAACATGTCAAAATAATGTTTGACAAAGCAGGCAAACACAGAAACACACACATCTTCAAGCCTGAAGAGGCTTTAATGTGTCTGTGATCCGATCTACTTTCTCTCTGAAATGTTTTACCTCTGCTGCTGAGATTCGAGGTATGTAAAAGGGAGTGCAGCAGGATGAGACAGACAAACAGATGGGAAGAGAGCAGGAGAGAGAAAAACACTCACACAACATATTACATGCAGTGGGAGGCAGGGAGAGACGTGCAGGGAGAGAAAGGGGGAAATGGTTGCAGAGCAGGAGAAAACGATGGTGAGAGGTCATCCCTGGGTAATTTGTTTTGGTCCTCTCAGAGCGCAGACACACAGGGAGCAGGTAAACCAATTACAGTGTGACATGAATCACTAAGACCTACAGGCAGCCACGCAGCTGGCCAGCAAGCCAGCCAGCGCATCCCAACAGCCAACCAAGTGCACACTGTCTCTTTCTCTAAGTGCTGGTCAATCACATGCCACAACCCTCGCTCTTCTCTTGACCATGATTGCACATCTGGAGGGAGTTGATGAGAGAAAAAACATAATTTCCCCATGGTTTCAGTGCTGAGATATTTTGTGAAGCTCTCATGGCCTTTTCTGTTTATCTTGAACAAATCTGGATGCTCCTTTGAAGAAAATGCTTGACCCCAGGACAAAAAAAACTAGCGGTGAAGTAGCAATGCGGCAAGAATCCTCAAAAAACCAACACTTTTGTGATGATGGCTCCATCTGTGATAAATCTAATCTAAACTGACAGTGTGTGTGTTTTGGTTCTTCAACTCCATCCTATTTCCAAACCACAAACAATAATGATAATGATACGGCTCCTTTGAGGAAGCACAAGGTTGGATGTCAGATCCCACTGGATGCCAAAGCCAAGCCAAAGTATTTACAAAGACAAAGACTTAAGCAATTACTTTAATTTCCTTAATCACCCGATGGCTGTCAAAATAATGTTGTGTCGGGCCTCAGTCACATCAGTGCCACTGGCTATGTAACACAGAAACAGGAAACTTGTAAATAAACAATCATCTAAGTCTTTCTCTGCGGCAACAGCTCTAATCCTCCAGCTGAAGCTAAACTGACAGGAGTATCATGAAAATCTGTCCAACCTCAGAAGTGAATGAAGTTGACAAGGAGAGGGATTGGACATGGGATGCAACGATTTTAAAATCTAATGGTACAAATATAATCTGGGGATGAAAATAAATCCACAATTATTATGCACTCATTTATTACACAAAGCTACAGATGGATAAAATCACACACACTAAGTGTGTTTTGTTTTGAAGAAGGAGCAGAGGGTCTGAGGCTAAAAGTGAATAAGGAAAATTAAAATCAATATTCCATGCTATGATGAGCTGAACTGGACTCTGCAATAATGAGTTGAGCTGATTTCTAATATTCAAAATATATCCATTTGAATTATTATTATTACTGTATGATTAAGATCAAATTTATTGATCGCCTAAGGGAAAAAATACTAATGTAGGTAATAAACTGATGTGTATTTGTTATCTTCCATGCCTGCTATTTAATTCGTTTTTAATTATCTGTTTTAATAATTAATCTAATTCTACATGTGGCATAGGGAAATCCTGTCTATTATAGTAAAAACAAAAGAAAGAAATTGAGAACATCTCTTATGTGGGTGTTATTAATCACTGAAATGTAATTAATTGGATCCCGTGCTCCTTTTCCTGTTTTGTTGCCATCGGTTTATGTTGCACTGAAAGCCCAACTCTTAACTCACCCCTACTTCATTTATTACAAGTGACACTTGTATTTAATTCCTATCAACTCAGTGTTTCAGGAACTTCACTTGATCCGTATAACTGGATGGTGATCTTGAAGTTACATAAAGATCAATGTGTTGAATCCTTTAGCAACAACTTTCCTTTGACAAGTTTTACAAATTGGTAATGTCTTCATGACGCTAGTCATTCATATATCCAAAATCATCACAGAGCTTCACTGATTCACACAGCCATTGCCAGAGCGTTTCTGATCTTGTTTAACCACCTCAAACACAAATAAGGGGAGTTACCTTCATGACAGCATGTGTACCTTTCAATATCTGAACTTTAAGTCGGCACACTAGTTTTTTTTTTGTTTTTTTTTCCATTCGATCGTGTACCTTCCACCACTGTGACGTTTAAAGCAGTGAACTGGTTAATCACTATCCCTAGACTGGACTGGATTATATATCACCTTGGCACTTGCTTTTTTTGTTTGATATGGCCTTGGTGCATGTTGTAGATCCAGGAGGGGTAAATATTTGATGAAGAGCACTATGGGGTTGGGCTTGCTGCTGCCAGGGGCTGATCTGAGGTAGCGACTAATAAAGACAGCAGCAGGCAGGTTGTCTATCACCGCTGGGGCACTGGCTGGGCAGAAGTGGCTGGAGAGCCGAATGGAGCCCACCGCCCCCTCGGCATGCTTACTAAAGCACCAGGTCTTCTAATGTTGGCTCAATAGGCAAAGATAGATCTTCCTTTGACTGTACATCAGTATGCACTCTCATACATTTGTCCACACGCACACGCACACACACACACACACACACACACACACACACACACACACACACACACAGCACCAGTGGGGCTGCAGTGAGACACAGTTAGAAGAGATTCCCTAAGATGTTAAATCTACCATCTTGCTCCCCCTTGAAATTAATAAGGGCCTCTGAAATGCTCTCTGAGAGCCACTAACTGACCATTTGCACTGCCTGGCTCCACTGGAAAAGACACTCCCTGCTTCCTCTCATGAACCCTTCACTGTGTCTCCCCTTTTTTTCTCCTCATCTCTTCTCCATCACGCCCGTTGCTCTCTTTCCTCTCTGCCCATTTCACCCTAACAATTTCCTATTTTTCTTCCCTCCATCTCTATTGTCTTCTTTCCATCTTCATGCTCTTCATCTCAGTCCCCTCTCCTCTGTTTCTGCCACCCCCACTTCTTGTTCCCTCCCTCCCTACTACTCTTTTCTCTGTGTCTCTCTGTGTCTCTGTGTCTCTGTCTCTCTGTCTTTCTCTCTCTCTCTCTGGCCCTAAAACCAGCCCCTCGGCCGCCCGCTTGTGTTCACTCAGATGGCTGTTACCATGACAACCCTGTTCTTTCAGCTCTCGCAAAATAATGAAGACAATGTGTTTTCCATTTAGATGAGTTTTCTGGCGCAGCGGGAAGATATGGAGTGTCCATCTTGCCTCCTCTTTCACTGCAGAGGAAATGTAATAAAAAAGGGGTTTCTAACCTCTCTCTCTCTCTCTCTCTCTCTCTCTCTCTGTCTCTCTCTCTCTCTCTCTCCCTCTGTGACACTCTTTCACTCTGCTTCTTTCCTTCTCTACACACTTGCAGGTTAGGGTACATTGTAATCCAGCTGGGTGGTAAAGCTCAGTGTTTTTACCACCATGGAGAGAACAGCAGCGAAAGGTAAGGCCTGGGTGGTAGTGCAAGAAAACAAATCATCTTAAGCAATCTGTACAAATCTACAGTGTCATGAGTGACAGGTAGAGATGGGACTTTGTTGATTAAAAAAAATAAAAACATGTAAATCACTGTGGCCCGTGTGTCTTGGTGATAGCAGAAGCTGATAGATTACAGCATCCTGCTCCCTGTTGTCAAATCTGAGCCCTGACAATGATAAACTGTGAACATTTCAAGTCTTATTTGGTGGTTTTTGGGACTTAGCAATGATATTTTCACAGCATAATGCTCCAGCGCAGGAATAAATGACATGACAACTAAAATTGATGGAACAAGTTTTCTTTTTTTCTTTCTCTTGCTGGTACAGATTTATTAACTTGCAGCGCACAAGAGAGGGAACTGCGAGCCAACCACTTGTTAAGGAATGAAAAGTAACATTTACACTGCTTGGAGACGTAATTCACTTGCAACATCGCAGTATTTTCACCTGAGGGGGGTTCAACAAATCCATTTTTTTTAACAACTTCATTTTCTAGTGACAGAAGTGTCACAATACAAAAGTTTTGGATGTGAAAGGGCAAGTATTGCATGAGCATAGGGTAGCCATTTGTCTGTAGAAGCTAGTTGTTTGTGTGCATAAAGAGTGCAAAACCTTAAAAAGTTGAGGCAGCTGATCGTCGTAAATCTGGATGTGGTTTTCTGTATCACACACTCTGTATGTTCCTCTGAGAAACTATACAGCCTTTCGACAAGGAGAAAGAGAAACAGAGAAATAAAGAGAGGGAGCAGTATAATATGTGTATGTCTGCGTGTTTACAGTGGAAATAGTGAGTCTGGGACATTTTCTTTGGGTCTCTTTTCCAGTGTTTATGGAGAGTGGTGAGGAACAACACTTCCTGAGAGGAAAGCCAGCTTTCCAAGCCCAAACCCTCTTCCAAGCCCCGCAGACGGGGAACGCTCTGTCTCCAATTTATGTTTTCCACCCAGTGCCGCGTAAACACAAGAAACTAGTGTGTGTGTGTATGTGTGTGTGTGTACAAGTGGGGGTGTGTTTCAGCTAACACACACATACACACACACACACAAAACAAAGGCAGGCAGGCAGACTAATCATGGACAAATGTGCCAAAACATCTCAGAATGCAATGATAGCCCAGCACTCTCAGTGTTTACCAGCTGTAATGGACCTTTCTCATGAAAAAGGTGTTACAAGAAGATGACACACGGAGGGTCAAGCTTCATCTAAATCCCACCCCACTTACTCTCTCAAGTTTTCTGTCAACACCGACGACAGACAGATTTTAAAAGAGAGAGAGAGAGAGAGAGAGAGAGAGAGAGAGAGAGAGAGAGAGAGAGAGAGAGAGAGAGAAAGCTGGGAGGGGAATCTCTCCACCTCTCCTTCTCACTTCCTCTCTCTTACTTTCTCTCTCCCTCTTTCTCTCTCCATGCCTGCCTGTCTGCCCTCCACTCATTCTTAATTACATCCAGATCAGACTATTAATGAAGTCAGTCTGATTTTAACAACACCTACAGGGAGTGAAGGAAGGCTTTCCTCAGCCAGTGAACATATCAAATCAAATCTGGCTCCTGGCCTTGACAGCTTTTGTGGCCAATTAAAATGACACGCTAAGCAAAGAAAGGCTGCAGCTGAGGATTATTGTCACTGTCGATTAATCTGTCGATAATTTTTATGGGTAGAAATTGTCAGAAAATAATAATCCACAGTGATGTCTTACAATCAAAATGGAAAGAAAGACATTCACTATACAGAAATGTGTGTAAAACTGAGATAAAAGGAAAAAAACACATTTCAGAGGTTATTTTGTGTTTGTCAAATTACTTGATCATCAAAATTGTTGATTATTTTTCAGCACTAAAGTATATAGTTGGCTGCACTGTGGCAGATTTCAGTGCACTGTAAATCCATTACTTCTTTGTTGTTTGAAGTGCAGGAAGGTGGTGACAACTCACCCTGTGCACTGATGTATAAGCTTAAACAAACATGATCATTAGCTATGGAAACAGCATCACATCGCCTTCTTTTCTTTGCTCTTTACACGCCTGCTGTGAGGTAAAACTATCCACGTTTGATCCTCAAAGGGTATACCTCCAGCAATGCACATACAAACATGTGTACAAATACAAGGTGGGGGTTGTACGTTATAGAGTTCCATATGTATGCACCAGTGATGGCAGTTGTTTGATGAGCAGGTTGCCTGTATGGGGGCTTTAAAGTGCTCCAATCATGCAGTTGCTTCCCACACGCATCCATATTTGATGTACAGGATGTGGCGGGAAACAGCCTCTGTGCTCCAAGCGCTCTGATCTTCTCAATATACTCCTGTCAAAATGCAGAATATGCACAGTAACAGGCTCATCTATATGTTTACACATGTGAGCCTGTATGTGTGTGTGTGTGTGTGTGTGTGTGTGTGTGTGTGTGTGTGTGTGTGTGTGTGTGTGTGTGTGTGTGTGTGTGTACCATGTGGTTGTGTGTTTTGTCTACGTGTGGGCACTTTCCTCTCTCTCTGTAATACCATTGTCCATTGCCACCTGCAGAGCGCAGCAGCATTAGAAAACCCTCATACACACACGCGCGCAAATCCCAACAGATCAAAACACTGCACTCCATCAAATCCAGTGAAAAGCCTGTTCACTGATGATCTGGTGTGAAGACAACAGACGGCTGGAGAGGGAGATGGAGACAGGAGAGTGAGGGAGGGAGAGAAAGGGAGAGGTGAGGGGTGAGAGTGGTTGAGGCAGTGAAGCAATCGGGGAGTGGCCGACTGCAGGGGCTTTTATTATCAGCCATTGTAAAGGAGCTAGGTGGGATAATTGGTCTCCTAAGCTCAATGTGCAGCATGCATTTTTAATGAGCCCACACTGTTGCTCATTTAATATATAGGCAAGAGATTGCAGATAAGGAAGAAAGGGGCAGAGATAGGGATGCTGAATTATTTCTCTGTTTTGACCAACTACTGTATTAATATTTTTACCATACTAGAAGTCACAGTGATGAAACAGCCAATTATAAACATAGTATATATAACAATTATGCCTCTGTATGTTCTCCATTATTCCCTTTGTCACCCATTAAGACAATACGTTAACATTACTGACTTTCATGAAAGACTATGTTAACTTTCAGTTGTCCAAATGAATAAAGCAAACATTTTTTACTGTCCTGTGAAGCAAATGAAGAGTTTGATCTTATGTAATGCAAAAGATTTAAGATACATGTAGTGTGAATATTCTGTATACCAAAATCAGAAAACACTATTATCATATAGTTAATACAGCGATATGGATTTCATGGCCACAACCGGCTTTTGTGTGCCTTTATTTGGCATAAAGGTTGACAGGAAACAAGGAGAGAGAGAGGTGAATGACCTACAGCAAAGGTACTCCCATTATGTGGTATGTGTGGTAACCACTCAGCTAACAAGGCTCTCCCACCCACTGCAGCTATCATTTTAATCATCAGTTAACTTATTATATATAGACAATTATTTTCTCAATCAGTAAGTTAATATATAAATACCAAGAAAATAGTGAAACATTTCCGGAGTGACAACTTCAAGGTACTTGTTTTGTTAGATCAGCAGTACAAAACCCAAAGATGTTCAGTTTAATATCATAGAAAACTAAGAAAACCAGAAAACATTCATATTTGAGAAGCCGAAAACATTTAATATTTCACATTTTTGTGTAAAAAATGACCTGAATGACAACTATCAATTTGTTGCCATTTTTTCCTCAATTTATCAATGAACCATTTCATTTCTAACTTACGTAACCTTGTGGTGTATCCCTATTTTCCTGCTATTACAGATGGACAGCAGATTATATCAATCATTCTTCTAATAAACTTCAAAAACACAGACAAATAACAAATTTTCATTATGTTAAAAGGTACAGAGGGGAAGGATTAGGCACTACGGACTTAAGAGGGTGATTGAATCTCTTCAACAGTTCCCAACTCCCTCTGTGACACACTTAGAACCATGGTCTACACATACATGTCCACTCTACTATGACACTGTCTGTAAGCCGAGAGGCCAATCCTCCTTAGCCAGAGAAGTACAGTTAGCAAACACAGAGTCAACTCAAGCCAAGACTTCTGACCTGTGAAAGCACCTCATAATGTTCTTACTGACCTCAAAGCAACACGAAGAGCAACCCCTTGCAATACAGTGGTCTGAGATGAGCATGAAAGGGCTGCTCTAACCAGCAAATTAAGATGTCTGGTGGCAGGAAGCAAAAGCACCCGAGTTTAACTGAATTAAGAAAACTAAGTCGCGTTTAGCCCCGGCACAAGTCCATCTCTCCTTGTTGGAGGGCATAGTGCCTGGGCTGCCACCTCGTAATAGCATTAAACACCTCCCAAAGTGATGTTTGAGAGTGAATATGCTGCCTGCAACTTGAAGGCTGTGAAAGGCTGCTTATAATGGAGGACAATGGAGCACTTGGAGTTGGAACAAAAAAATGGTTGGGGGGCGGAAGGGGCATGGGTGGCAGGATGGATAAAGAGAGGACAGGAGGTAGAGAGGANTCTCTCTCTCTCTCTCTCTCTCTCTCTCTCTCTCTCTCTCTCTCTCTCTCTGTCCCCCCACCCCCACCCCACTTCTTCCAACACTACTTCATTCAGGGACCACACAGGCCTCCTCCA
>JANJYP010012787.1:0-12842 GCA_024605115.1 Rastrelliger brachysoma | reverse complement strand
CTGTCTGTGTCCTGCTTGTGCTGGTCAAAAACATTATTATTGCTTAAATTATTTAAAGAAGTCTAAAATTACTAGTATAAAATTAAAATGACAGAACTGGTACTAGTATAAAATTAAAGAAACTTTAAAGTAAAACATTTGTTGTGTGTGTGCATATTCATGTCTGACTATCTTTGAGAGGACCTATTGCAGTTGAAGCATTGTGAGGACACTTGTGTTATGGGGACATTTTGACCCGTAATCTGAGGGTAAAGACTTAGGTTTAAAGTTAAGGTTAGAACTGGGTTTATGTATTTAGTTCTGATGGTTAGAGTTAGGACCATGCAAAACTATTCATGGTCCTTGATGTTCTGATTATAATTGAGTTTAAGGATTTAACATTTTACATTATGCTTAGATACTGTGAGAGTAATACCTGGCTTTGACATTACTGCGATACTGTTATAACAACTGAAATTGGGGGTGGGGGTGAAAAGTCTAGTTACTGTCCCCGTTATTTTCACTTTGAGGTTATCGCTTAGGGGTTTTGTCCAATAAAGTGTGACATGTTTTTTAGCAATATTCTTCATCCTTCAAAATGTTGTCTTGTCAGTTAATAAAGTGTTGTAGCTGTCAACACGGTGTAGAGTCTTTTCCACTGTCTGTTGTTTTTCTTTCTTCTTAATCTTTCTCTGACATGGTGTCACAATATCTTTCTCTCATTTCCCTTTCTCAGCCTCTTTCTCCTTTCACAGATTCCAACACACGTGCAATTACCCGACTGTCTCTCTTCCTTTCTCGCATGTCAGCCACCGAGGTCAGAGTCTGGGTTTTCTGTCCTCAAGCAACACAGTCGTGCTTCACCATGACTGTAACTCCAGCTCTGCCTGCAACTCGAGACCCATCGTTAGTCAGGTCATCCGGCCGCTGCCTCACCCTGTTGAAGGCAAACCTCCCGGTCACACGCTCGCACACAGTTTACACGTTCAGTCATGTGCTGCCTGCCTTGTGATCGTCACAGTCACACATATGGCTCTGGCAACACATATCAGAGATCATGAAACGGGCTTGGATGCCTTAGGAAGGCCAGGCTTTGGTGTGACTGCAAGGTGAATTAGACAGATCCTGATATAAATACTGTGGGATCAGATGTTTTTTCTTGTGATGATCGGTTTATCTCAGAGAACAAAGCCCTTTGTCTTTGCTTCAGCCGTGAGAAGCTAAAGGGGAACTGTTGGGGCGCTATGCTGGCGGGGTTCATGTCATTATCGATGTAGATCTGCACTGGCTGTACGGAGCAGGACCCGAGCGTTTGAAGCGCGAGGGCTTTACAGGGAGACAGTCATCTCTCTCACACAGGGAGAGCCAGACTCTCAACTGTCTCCTCTGAAAATTGGATTTCTATCCCCTGAGATTAGGATCAGGCTTCCCCCGCTCAACTGCAGCTCTATTAGAAAAACATGCCGCCCTCTGAGGCCACAAGAAACTTGCAGAGCAGACCTAGCCGTCATCTTGGTGACCTTTGACCTTCCAGGACCAGCCGCGACACTGATCCAACACCAGTATGGCTTTTCCTCCAGGGTGTCTGTCTGCCTGCCAGACGGACAGGCCTGTAGCCAACTGCAGGTGTCATCTATTTGACGTGGCCCCGCCTTTACTCTCCCCCCCCGCCTGGGGCAACTGACGATCATCCACGGACGAGGACAAAGGAGTGTCTGTCTTTACTGAGACAAGCAGACATGAACCCCCTCCAATATGTCATTTACATGGCCACTTAACAGATTCCCAAACTATGTACAATACTGGTATTATCTATCAGCTATTGTTAGGCTTTTTAGAGCAAGACACAGTCAACATGCAATTTGACACTGATACTAGCAGCTGATAAAACATACTGTAACATAACCAGCATTTCTACAAATGGATGTTTCTGTTAAGAAAAGCTGCACCCATTGGAAAAAAATGAGTTTTCCATGTAGCAGGCGAATATATCTTACTCATTTACTGCCATAAGTTAACAGTCCTTTAAATTCCTGTAAAATTTGCCTAAAATGCTTATCCAAGGTATACCTAAAGTAAATTGAAATCTGTTCCTGAACAATTACATGGTCTTAGTGTTTTTTGCAAGGTAATACCTTTTTCCCCGCAAAAGTCAGAATTATGTTAAGTGCTACTGGCATTGAGTAACAGAAGTTTGAATACATTGAAGTAGATATTTCAATATTATTTTGCAAACAGATGCCTACAGATGACCTATAGCTGGGACGTATTAGCCTGAAATCACAATGGGACCACAGCATGGAGTCTTACCTAATCTAAGTAAGTTTACATTTAATAGCAATACCACAGAAAATGAATAGTTTACATATGTTTTTTCCATGGGTACTTCTGGGTGTCTTCCAAAAGAAGACCATTTAGAGACACCAGATGACCCCTGCAGAGTAACTGAAGCAAAAACATGTGCTTTGTTTCCCTCTTGAAACTAAACTTTGAGCAGATAAGAGTCAAAAATGGTATGGTGGAAATGCAATTTATATTAAAGCAAACTCCAAACTGTGTAAATCTATGGCTTTATAGAAACCATTAAAACTGCGTATGGTTGTTTCCAGAATTTCATTTAATTTTTGAAACATCAGCCATCATCAGAATCTGTTCCTATTGGCTCTGACAGTCTGTGAGCAAGGCATTAAAAAAACATATCTAGTTCACTACAGTCACCGATCTTAAAACTTTGTTGTGTGTGCAGCTAGCTGAAGCTAAACTTTATAGCATCCTGATAAAATATTTAACAGCTAGAAATGCCACAAAATGATATTTATAGTATGGAGTATATTAAGAGTTTATCAGTTTAATATGTGTAATGTAAGAGGGTAAGCTTTCAACAAGAGACCTATTTATCACATTTATTTGCAGTTGAGTTCTGTTCTATGGAGCCTCCTAAGCTAAAAGGTTTATTTATTTCTCTTTTACCGTTGTTGTTGTTTACTCTAATGATATTTGTTTAGAGTAACAGCAAACAGCCTTTTTATGGTGAAAAAACTCAAGCAAACTGACTTTACATTTTCTGCCAGCCCCAAACAACCGACAGAAAAGTTAGCAACTAGCTAAGAGCTAAAATTAGTCTAATTTCAGTGGCTAAATAAACAACTGAAAATGAATGCTAATGTTTCTCCGTATCAGTTAGATGTGCAAATTGTTTGCTAACACACTGCCCTCTTCTAAAGTACATACTGTAGCAGCAATGGCTAAGAGTCATATATGTGGTAGTATTATTTAGAGCCAACTATCACACTATACTTAGAGAAACACATGATTTCTCAAAGGGGAAGTTGGAATAATTAAAACTGATGGCCATTACATAAACCTAGCATATCTTTACATTATTCATGTGACTCCTCTGATTCTATGTTGAGGAACATAAAAGATATCATGAAAAAAACATTCAAACATGAATTTAGTAGTATACTTGAGGTGTACATACCATTACATGAATCTATATAGTGTTATGTGAAATGTTCTGACTATAAGGCTTTGGTATGCTCCCCGAGGTGTCATTGTGTTTTGTTATTTCATCCTGTGCACTGATCCCGTGTTCTCAAAGGGGAAAAAAAAGTGTCTTTAGTGAACAAGGATCTGATGGATGAGTCATAAATCTGAGTCGGCGAGAGATAGTCCATATGGCCTCAAACAGCTCAAAGCCATATGGACCGTCTCTCTGCCTTTCTCTCTCTCCCTCTCACTCTCACTCTCTAGATGATCCATCACCATCAGAGTCTCCAAGAACATCATATTCAGTCCGTTTCACATCAACCACAGCCAACTGTACAAATAAAGGAGGATTAGGCTATTTTTTTTCCTGAAGAATCGATATCCAAGAAATTGCAAAAACAACAATTCTTTGCTAAACAATAGTCGCATTTTTGCAACAGAATCAAGTAGACTAGCCAGTGAATACCGTTCCAACATCAACATCTAGTGAAGGATAATACATCACTAAACAAAATACTGAAACAATAATACAGATTCAGATATTGTTTAACTCACTTGAGTATAAACTTGATGATCTTGCAATCCCACATGTTCAATTGTTGCACCACCCAAGATCATTTGGGGGGGGAGGGATAATCATCAGCGACTAATATCTCATCAGTCTCACTAATTAATTGTCAAAAGTCAATCATTACAAACCCGCAAAACTTAATTTTACCTTCTGGTGGCAAACTTTTCAAAGATGCCAAATCTCTCAAAATGTAATTTAGTGGAATGTGTATGAATTATGATCATAATAAGGATCACACATCTTTCATCTGGCATTAGAGCAAGCAATTTTAGAACATATCTGATATGATACTGTCACCTGAATGAAATGTCAAAGCGAGTATCAGGGTTCATAGTGTTAAATAACTGAAAAATTAGTTCTTGTGTAATTTGGCTGACTGTAATGTGGATTTCAACATGAAAAAACGTTGTGTTGAGATTAGCCAGATAAATAAAATTATGTGTGTGCGTGTGTGTGGCTGTGTGCGCCTTCCAGAACACCTGCTCTGAGTCTGGAGACATGGCTAAAAGGCTTTACTAACATTGGAGAGGATGTTTAGGGAAAATACTGATATCTTGACTACTTGCTATTTGTAATGTGCTCTAGTTCGCTCAATGTTTGTTCCTGTTAATACTCTAACAAGATAAATAGTTAAGATCTACCATCAAGTGCACCGTATCTTATCGAGTCCCTTTCTACTTCTGGACCCTTCAGGGCATTGACTTTTACTTAGGAAAACATGACTTCCCAGCTGCTTGTTTTCCACACTCTTTCTAACGAGGACGAGAAAGCTGAGCTCGGCCAGTCAGCAAAAAGAAAGACAGCGAAGACAAAACCTCAACAGTAGAGATGTTTTCTGCTCTCTCTGGCTCGTGTTTTGGCTTGGCCCTCATTCCGAGGGCTTGCAAAACAAAACCATTACATCGCTGCTGTGTTTATGCAAGATTCCAGGATGAAAGTGATACCAATCTTCTGATGTAACTCACAATCTGGACTAGATATAGTTAGAAATATTTCTTGTGGTGATACAATACCTGTATATCATTACTGATACAAAAACGATACTTTTGGGTACCTTATTGTGAGAATTTCTATTTCTCTAAATACCTTTTTCTGTTTTTTCATTGAACAAATGAAGCCAAAGTTCTCAAATGATTACCAGCGCCACATAGGAATGGTAAATGAATACTCACAGATATAATAATACTCTCTGCCAGGGCGGAATTCGAAGCCTAAAGAGAAGGGGGTGAAGAGCTGGAACTTCTCGGAGAACTTCAGCGGTCCATTCGGCGAAAGAGGCCTGTTGCACTCCCAGCGTTTGAAGCCCTTGGCGGTGTGGTCGCAAGAACTGTAGCCGTCGTAATTCACCATGTAGAGGATATAGCGCTCTGCACGTTCTTCGGAGACCGGTCCGACATAATGCGGACAGTAGACATCAAGGTAATCGTTTATGCAGACGTCGATGTGGTAATCACCCCGGTAGAACCTGAAGGAGACAGGAAAGAGAACATTTTGAGTATGTTGTGCAGAAAGATGTCAAATCTGTGTTGCACCACTGCAATTTGAATGCATGGGTCAAGAGATGAACCTTCCTGCTGTCTTCCCGACATCTGTGCAACATTTGTCGCTAACCCTAACCCTAACCCAGTCTGGTTTGATTATTTGTAAGACATAAGGTATAAATTATGCCCCAATTCTGTGTTAGAACTTTTTAGCCAACAATTCCAACTCATTACCGCAGCTTTTAAACACATTTTTTGGAAATTATACTCTAAAGACCTCATTTAAATGAAATTACACCTCATTTTTAACTTAACACTTGTTGCCTTCCTGGGTCAAATTTGAACTGAGGACAACAGGAGGGTTAAACAGTCTCGAGGAAGTAAAGTCTCACATCAGTTAAGTTCAGGTCAAGTCTCAGTTTCTCATTATTGGGACTTAAATCTCCAAAGTTCTGAAAAACACATAACATAAAAACATGTCTGAAGCATCAAGAGGCATGTGACCTCTTATTCCCACATGACTGGATTGGGTTGAGTGGTTTCTAATCCACAGCAAGGCCAGTTTTTGAGTTTGTGTGTGTATGTGTGTGAGTGTGTGTCAGCAATAATACTAACATGATTAATCAATTGCTAGTCAGGTGATTGTTCTCCATGTTTACATACAAGAAGAATTCCCACAGAGGGATCATACAAATCGTGCAAATGCCGATCTTGACCTTTTCGTTTTTTAACGATTTGTTCTCTGTGCTATGAGGATATATGCTGAGTTTGCGTACTCTTTTCCAGCTGCCTGCTTTGCATTTTGTACACATGTAACATTCACATTCTATTGAAGGAATGCTTTGCTTGAGGGCATGTCGGTTTCTCGCCACAGTATTCCCCGGATGACGCGTTCTCTGAAAAGTTCAGAATTCTGATGACAAGATATGATACTTTAGGTGTCTCATTGAGGCTCCGGCTGAGGGAAAAAAAGTTACCATATGTGCTCGGAAACACAAGGACAGACTGTGAAAGATACATGAAGGCTCGGGCTCCTCTGGTTTTGTTTACAGGATCCTCATCGTGTCAGTCTTAATCATCCCGAGACTCAACCGAATCCCCTTCCTACACCTCCCCCGCACCCCACCCACCCTGGCAGAAACCTCTCACGACACACGCTAGTCAATCCTAAGCCATATATCAATGTTAGTGCTCAGCAGAGATGACTTATGCTGGTGCTGAAATTAAAGTCCCCTAGCGTTACAGGGCTAATCCCCTGGTTAGCATGTGCCTTTAGCAGCTTTAAGAGGATCCCTCTGTAGAATGAGATTTTCATTAGCCCAATATGACAGCTTGATGTAGGAGCCCCTCGTGGAATCTGCGAGTATGGGAAAATGAGGCAAGTTCTCAAGCCCCTCCAAAGCCTTGAAATGGCCTCGAGATTTTTTTTTTTTACGCTTGGTGTTTACTGTAAACCGAGTGGACAGGAGAAGAAAGAGGGTGGAGGGGGGAGGTAAAAAAAAAAAAAAAAGTACAGCGGTGAGATATGCCAGGTATTCATTCCCGAGGAGAGTGATTGGAAACACATATTCCCATAGGCGCCGTATAAGGTTGCATTTCTGAGGTTTTCAGCAGGGAGACGGATTAGGTTTGGACGGCCCGGCTCGTTTGTGTGTCTATAGCTGCTAATGGCCCGACGTTCAGTATCACTGACATGCTGCGGATGTCTTCAATACTCCACCTCTGCTCACTGACACAGTGACAGCCATCAGGGACAGATAGGGGCCGGGGCCAAAGACCGTGCTGGAGCATGCAGCAGGATGATGATCTGTTGCGGGTGAACTCGCCAAAGCGCCGTGGGGTGTTTTTTTTTTCCCCCAATGGGCCTGGCCTTGCTGGCTCAGATATTACGCACACTCTCGCTACTCCTTCACTGGTAAAACAGTCAGCTGATGCGAGGCCAGGTGAGACGGAGATAAAGGGAAGGGTCGAGACGCAGCTGTTACAGCCAACACGTACATGTCGGGGGGCTTCGGGAGGCGTGACTAGCATAAAGGGAGGTGTGTGCTCGACGTGGCCTGCTGGGGGTATCGGGTTGTCTTTACACAGATTGTAAATGTGCTGCAGGATTAGTGGCCATCCTACTGGGTTTGCAGGGGCTGCAGATGAGCGGATGTGTATGTGTGTGGGTGTCGGGGGTGTGTTGTGGCAGCCATATTCTAATCTTTTTCTCTCTCTAATTATAGTCTGGTCAAACGTGAAACCAAAGCCCTTGTTTTTGTCTCCCTTTTTTTTGTGTGTGTGTTTCTCGTCAACCCCACACCCCACCCCAACACCAGCTGAGCGCTTTGGCTCCAAGCAGGCACAGCATGGCTTCCCCTTAGCCTTGGTTTCAGCGGTGCTCCCTGATATTATGACTACTAGGGGTCAGCTGGCTCCACAGTATCAGGTCCTCAGCCAGAAGCGCTGTGGGATAGCCTGCTTTGTCCTCTCGTGTCTTTCCTAAGCCTTAAACGTTAGCCTCAACCTTGGAAGTGTCAGTGGCTGTCAATCAGACATGACCCAGGAGTAACAACCGAGATTAGTTAGGCTTAAGCAGTTTCTAACAAATGCCTCTCTGGGAGAGAAAAAGTGAGAAAAAGTTTTTGGAAACATATGACCCAGTCATGTTTTGGAGATGGACACTTTGAATTCAGATACATCCAGATTATGTCTGGAATGAGGACAGTGTTTACTCTTGGCATCAACACGCTTCTGGAAATCAGTCTCCAGTGAACACGTCTGATTGGATTTCACATGGCCAAATACATTAATCACAAGTAATGCTTCAGTGAGGAAAAATCCAAACAATAAGTCTTTGCTTATAACAGGCAAGCACCAAATTTGGATGTTATCATATGTGAATGTCCTAATTTAGCTGTTGAAACTACTTTTTAATAGGGTTTTGTATCCTTTTAAAAGATGATCATACCAGTACCAGTCCAAGTATCCTGAAAATGATACTGATACAAACGGAGTACTTCATTTAAATGATTTGAGCGAGTCCATACAAACAGTCACATATTTTCTAGCTCTGCATGCAAAAAGGTTTGATTGCAGATATTGTTTGACGTTTGACGTTTGATACTACGATTTTTTTCCATTTGATACCTTAAAGACATTGAGTATGATACCTTACTCTACTTTTTTTTTATCAAACTGTTCCTATAAGACAATTTTTTTTTTAATTTGAGATGTAACATTTCAGTTTTGATGCATGCAAGGTAAAAGGAAAGATAGATAACCCTTATATATGTTCAGAAATCAGTGAAGTTTTCTTTCTTTTAGTGCAAATATATTTGACACACTGTCACCCAAATTGTCCAAAATGTTCATCCTTTACATTTAATATCTTTTGCCTGTTTTATGTAACACTGGATATGTAGTTTTTCCCCATAAAAACTAAAAAATTAACTCTTCCTGCTCTCTTTGAACTAAAAAAGTGTTTATGATTGATTTATGGCTCAGAAGTTTGTTATTGAGACTGATTGTGAGGGAATTCTGTGATGGGTCAAAATCAGAACAGTATGTGAGGGTTAAGAAGTTTAGATAAGATCAGGCAACACGGATAACATAAGGACTAATAAAGCACCAAGAATAAAGTATGATTCAAACAATGTGCGTTCCTTTCTGTCTGCAGATGTTGCCAGGGGGGTGATCGGTTTCTTATTCGTGTCTTGGATGCACATTTTTGCTGTTTCTTTACGACGGGGATCGCCAGGCGTTGGTTTTTAATAGCATTTCTGAACAGGGGTCAAACCTGGTCAAAATATGCAGCGAAGATGATGAACTCAAATAAAATCTACAGTATGGATTGTAGATGTGAAGTGTTGAAGTATAAGTGTAGGAGGGTTCCCACACTGGGTCTTGAAACCCCCCAAAGTCTCCCCCACCACAGACATCTGTGCTGACCACTCAGTTAAAACCTCAACTCCTGGAGACAAAAGATCTGCTGCTATTTATACATTCACGACACAGACAGAACGTGACCTCACACGGGTTACGAATCCAAACCTAGGGGTCATTATTTTGTACAAAATAAATATTCATCAAAACCTCTACACTATTTGGTGCCTTTGTGAAAACCTCTATTTAGATTTTTGGCTCCACCTCTATAGTACTGTAGCACCGGCACATGATGGAGCTCCAGCTGTTTGCCAGATGGAGATCACGAGGAGGTTTTTCGAGTGGCAAAAAATGAAATACTGATAAGACACAGAGCCATAAACACAAAGCCAGACCCAAGATGTAGTTGAATAGATGAGATTTGAACCTTTTCTTGACTTTTTTGAAACATTTTCTTTCAAAGGAACCTGACCAGAACCTTTTCTCCTGTTCATCTGTACTCTGATCTCTACCCCTAGAGCGCATCTGTCAACCTCTTCCGACTACGGGCTTCTGGACTGAAAAGCGTGAGAACCTTCCATTCGTTTATTGAGCTGTAAACCTTTTTGGCTATATACACAATCTTCAGCATCGTGGGTTTCTTCATTTTCATTACCAGTGAGATTTATTCATCTGGGGTTTTTTTTTTTTTTGGTTGTTTTTTTTTCCCCCCTACATAATGGCTTTGTTGTTATAGGCTATTTAGTGAGTCATTAAACCTTCACGGGGCTGATCGAGGTAATTTCAACAGTTGTGTGTTCTTTTTTTCTTTCTTGGCGTCGTTCGGAACGGCGGGAGGTGAGAGGCGAGAGCCGGGTTTTGAAATCAGAATTTTTGAAATGATTGGACCCTGAAAATAAAAGAAAACACTCAAAAAAAAAACCTTCACCAGTTTGGCATTGGCTATAAAATGTATCATAATGAACCATTAGCGAATAAAAGCACCTAATTCCTAAATCCATTTGTCTTGGGGATTAATGATCCCTGATTGACTGAATGGCTCACGGCGTGTTAGAAGGGCTTATCAATGAATCAGTAACCGGAGCTCTTAGCAAAGCACACATCTATGGATAATCCTTCTTTTCAGTGAGCTCCCCCGCTTATTTGCTTTCTTTATCCCCATCTGTTGTGTTTGTGTCACTCTTTGGCATGGCACAGGTAAGGTATGTCAGAGAGGAGAAGGTTTGGGAGAAAAGAGGAGGGAAGCAGTGCAAGAAAATGAAACTGAAGGAAGTAGACTAAAAGGAGATAAGATTTTGATGTAGGTCACTTCTGGAAATTAACAACCACCTTTCAACTGAACCCAACAAACTTAAAAAAAAAAACCCTGATTAAAACATCTGTCTGACTCTGTCTCCATATTCCCGGAACATTATAGTTCTCAAAACTCCTTCCAGGAAACTTGTTAGGGGGAAATTGTTATGAAATGACTGTAAATAAAATGTCACCGTTCCATCGTCCAACACGAAAGGGTTCTCGGTGCTGTTTTTCAAAAGTGCTGCTCGGGCCCATGCCAGGAAATGCTTGTGGAAAAATAATTAATTTGATCCTAATTTCTTTTCTCGTTTTTTTTTTTTTTTTGTTGGAGAAATAGTAAATACAAGAGCGCTGGAAATGGCCTAAAACAATTTGGCTGGAGGATTGTGTATTCGCGTTCGCTCAAATGCCGAAAATTGCCAGAAAATATGAGGACATGACCTCGCCATTCTCCCGTTAGAGCTGCGGCTTCGGCGACGCTGGGTGAAAGTTGAGAAGGGAGAGGAGAGGAAAAAGAAAAAGAGTGGTTGTAGTTTTAGAGTCTGTTTGAATAATGTTGGGATAATAAGCAGCGAAAGAGGAAAGAGGAGAAGGTGGATGGGCCAAGTAGGTGGAGAAATGGTGGAGGAGAGGAGAAGAAGAAGGGAGGAGAAGAGCTGGTAAGGGAAGGAAGAGGTGAAATGGTGGTGGAGGAGGAGAAGAAGGCAAGAGGAGAGCAGAAGTGAAGAGGGAGGAGAAAGAGAGAGAGAAGAGTAGAAGGTAAGACAGGAAGAATGTAGAAAAAAGAGAAGAGAGAAAGACAAGTAAAAAGGAGCAAAAGTAGGAGAAATGGGGGAGAAGAGGAAAAGAAGAGATGAAGGCAAGAAGAGTGGAGAGGCAAAGAAGAAACGGAAAGAAAAAAGTAGAACGAAGGTAAAGAGGAAGAATGTAGAAGGAAAAGAGAAGGAAAGAGAAAAAAGTAGAGGAGGGAAAGAGGAGAAGATGGGTGAGGAGCAAAAGTAGGAGAACTGGTGAAGAGGAGGAGAGGAAGGGATGAAGGTAAGAGGAGAGGAGAAGTGAAGAGATGAGGGAGGAGAAGGCATGGTAAGAGAAGGAAGACATTTGGAAGAAAGGATAAGGGAGAAGAGGAAAAAAGAGGAGAGGGTAGATGAGGAGGAGTAAATAAGTGAGAGGAGGAAAGGAGCAAAAGTAGGAGAAACAGTAAGGAAAGGGAGAAGAAGGGAAGAATGAAGTAGAGGGAGGAGAATGGATGGAAAAAGAACAGTAGAAGGGAGGTAAAGAGGAAGAATGTAGAAGAAAGGAGAAGATAGATGGGTGAAGAGCGGAAGTTGGAGAAATAGTAAAGAAGAGGAGAAGAAGAGATGAAGGCCAGAGCAGAGTAGAACTGAAGAAGATGGAGCAGAAGACATGGAAAGAGGAGAGATGAAGAAGGGGGAAGGGGGGGGGGGAGCAAGTAACAGGAGAAGAGGCGAAGAGAAGGGAGGAAAAGAGATGGCAAAAGGAGATAGGAGAGAGAAAGAAGAAGAGGAAAAAAAAGGAGGAGGGGCACGAAAGAGGAGAAGTTGGAGGAGCAAATGAGTGAGGGGAGGAAAAGAGCAAGGAAAGAGAAGGAAACTGAGAGGAAGAGAAATAGCAGGAACGGGAATAGCAAAGTGGCAGAGGAGGTGAACAAAAAAAGAGTTAAAAAAAAGTATGAGGAATGTAGACAAAACAAGAGGGGTAAAAGAAAGTAAGAAAAAGAAGGGGGAGAAGGAGGAGGAACGGAGGAGCTTGGGGGAAGAGGAATAAAGCCCTCCTGTTGTTTTCCTCATGCGCACAGCCGGGTCAGACTAGGGGCAGCTTCCCAGGGTTATGCCACAAAGAAAGAAAAGAGGAGATACTCTGAGCCTGCAGAAACACATGAAGCTACTGTCTTCACACACACACACACACACACACACNCTGAGCGACAATCTGCACTGAAAGACAAGAGGGTGCACGGAAACCGCAAGCTGCAGACCTTGCACTGTTTCTATATCAAGTCCTTCAATTTACTCCTCCACAAAAAAAAAACTTACTTTTTTAAAACAAACCTCTATTGTAATACCCTTGTAGTTCTACATCAAAACCTCCAGGGGGGACTCTTCCTGAGGGGGGGGGGGGGGGGGGGGGGGGGGGGGGGG
>JANJYP010012784.1:0-20518 GCA_024605115.1 Rastrelliger brachysoma | reverse complement strand
TTTTTTTTTATATATGTCCTGATTTGACCTAACTTCACACGATCAGTAACAATTCACATAATCTAATCACACTTAGTAACATGTGGTTTTAATTACATTTGTTATGAATCTCATTCTCATTATGAGTTGTGTAATAAATGTGACAGTATACTGTACAAAGTGACCAAGTGATAGCAGTTTACATGTAGCTTTTTTACTAATACAATGTAATAGCTTCTGCTTTTAAAATACTCCTATTATAACTTTATCCCTACAGGACGAGCGCATCAGTTATTTTAGCAGGAAATGTGAACCTGTCACTAACAGCCTCACACATACCTAAATAACCTTTTGTGTTTGTGCTCTGTCCTGAAAAACCTGTTGTGAGTTATCTGCAGAGAGAGAGAGAGAGAAAAAGAAAGCAAGCGAGAAGGAGCACGAGAGGTCAGCGTGACAAGGAAGAGCTGATAAAACGATAAAAGGAAGGAGATGGTTGAAAAAAAAAAATTAAGGAAGAGATTCACATTCAAGGACTCCTGCCGTAGAATAGGGTTTTTTGTCACATTCTCACATCATCCAAAGCTTTATTTAAAAACTAAATTAAAAAAAAGAAAACTAAATCTTGACTTGAAAAAAAATGTATTGAGAAAAAAAAAGCAGACTTTGATAAATGACAGAAGCTACATTATACTTTCAGTTTTGTCAGTTAAACCGTCAAACCTTGATGAGAAAAGCCGAAATCCTTATCTAAATGTGTAACAATGAGAGGAAAGATGAAACAAAGAGGTTTATTACATGCAGTAAAACAAAGATTTTTTAAAAGGGGGAATATGGGGACAAAGTTTAAAAGCTTAGAATAAGGAGGGAGGGAGGGGGGGGGGGGTTGGCTGAGTGAGGACTGTCATTTGGAAACGAAGAAAGAAAGCCAAATGAAAGTACATAAAAAAACATGGCAATAGTCCTTTTTTAGAAGGGATTCAGGCTTGAGTAAAGAATTAAGAGAAAAGGTTTTGTAATAAGTTGTGCAGCTTACCGACATCACTGAGCGGTGTTTTGTGTGTGTGTGTCCTGTGCGCCGTCCCGTCTGCCAACAGCTCCGAGAGTCCAAACTTCCTCTTTAAATACTCTAGAGATTTCATTTCACTTTCACTTCTGTCCTGGTGACAAGAAAACTCCTCCTTTCCTTCCTTATCCGCTCCCTCCCTGCCTCCTCCTCCTCCTCCTCCTCCTCCTCCTCTCCCTCCTGAAGAGACACAACAGCTTACTATCTTGTCCTTTCTTAATGTTTTAATATACACACTAAATGAATTTAAAAAAATGCTGTTAATTTTTTTAACAGTTTTAACTTGCTGTAGCTTATGAGGAAAATGCATTTTTAATTCAGCACTAAGTTGTTATGTGAAGTTTGATCTCAGTTTAATTATTAAACTTGTATTGATGAGGCCAAATGTGAATTATTAGCATTCATATAATGATAAATAGAGACATATATATGCAAACAGTTAAATTATGTAATCTGATCCCTGTTCATTTCAATGGATATGTGTACTTACTTTAAAGATTTTGACTATTTGTTTTATGAGTTCTTTTTTTTAATGGTTCAATTCACTTATATAACAAAACAAAACAAAAACCCTATTCTAACTGCATGGGCTGTTGTGGTATCTACTGACACAGACAGTATGTGCTGAGGTTTAGAGATAAATATTCAGTCACGGCGTGTCTTTCTAAAAAAAAACAAGACTAAACATGTGAGAGGTTCTCACTCTAAATACTTGATGCTGATGAAAAGTGTCAACAGGGTTTACTGAGGAATATTCACATAAACAAGGATTTGGATTTTGGAAAAGAAATATTTGTTATGAATAAAGCTCCACATTGATATTTTAGTTATTTGTTATCCACACAGATCCTCCATCCCACTCGTGTTCTTCAGTTTAAAAAGGTCAAGAGATAAGGTAAGAGTTTTTTGTTTGTTTTTAAATGTTCTCAATTTTATTCATAATATGACTTTTTTTTAGATGAATCACCTGGAAATGAGTTAATACTGTATTTTACAGTTGGTGCAAGAGACAAGGAGTGCGGGGAAGTTGTACATGACGGCTCCGTTGCACAAAACTATTTAACTATTTAATTTATCAAGGATTTTTGCAAATTCAAAATTATACATCTACCTAAATATAGTCAGTGTTTTTTTTTTTCTTATAGTAATATAATAGTTCTTTCTTTTTTGAAATTGCACCACCCCTTTTGTAAAATGTTATAAAAAATAAATAAATAAACAGGAACAGCTGCAAATGACAATTACAATCCCCGCAATTAGTGTGAAATTACGCATTAACCTAGACACAGACAGATTCAACTGGTATCCAGACACAAAGAATTCAAAGAAAAGCATGTCCTAAAAAGTTCATGTACTGTTGTTATGGGTTAATTCTGTCTTTAGTGTATTAGTCTACTCTAAAATTTCACCTGTCTCATATTTAAAATAGCCTACTTTTTTATTTTTATTAATTGTAAGTTGTATTTGTAAAACCAGTTATTGCAAAGTCAGCATTTTAGATGAATATTGTACAAAAAGCATCATGATCATACTAGCTGGTATCAGGTATATTATCCCTTACATTGCCAAGAGATGTGAAAAATAATGGGCTATGATGTTACTACTTATATCATTTGCACCTCAGTGAAACATTTTCTCATGCACATTTTAATATTTTAGATATTATGAGTTACATATATATCTCATGGGATACATGTGTGTCCTGTTAAGGTATAGAAATGGTCATCATAGTAAACAATTCAATGTTTTATTTGTTAAAAAAAACACTTTACTATTACAGTGAATATTAACACAGCTTCTACTTTGAACGCTACACATCGACCAATTTTAGTTCTCCTTATTTGGCAACGTGACTCATTGCCTACACCATGAACAGCTTTTAGATCTTTATCTACTTCAACAGTATGTTAAGACAAAGGTCATAATCAGTGTTGTGTATTTATCATGTTTTATTGAAGCTAATAATGATTCATTTATAATTACTCGTCATCCGATATGGCATGTCTGATAAATGATCACTTGAATAGATAGAAGTGGTAGTAGTGCGAACATTATTAGTAGTCCAAGTTATAATGGCACTGGCATTCATTTAGTAACTTTCAAATTAAATGTCATCTAGTAAAAATAGCTTTCAAAGTTTATTTTGTACATCTTAGTCACATATAAGCATTTTGAGCTCTATTTGTCAATGTAATATTTAAATGTTACATGCAACTCCACCTAAAAAAAAAACCTGTTCACACAAATTTAACTTGGTTTTAGTGGAGATGTCTACATGTTTTCAACCAGCAAATACTAAGTACTGTAGTAGTAGTCTAACGGTGGTGGCACCTGAAGAACTATCAGTAATAGCAGTGGTGTCTGTTAGCAATAGTATTCTCTAGTTTGACATGTAAAAATCTTCCAGCCTGTAAATGGACTCTTTTCTTTGTGCGTTAATTAGAAACGTCTGAATGTGGCATGATGGATGATGTGTGACAGGTGTGTGGCCAACAGAGTGTGATAGGATGAACTGATTCCCATCTCCGACTGGAAAGTCCGGTGTATTTTTTGGTGAAGTATGTGATCATCCCAGGAGACTTCCAGATGTCAGACTGAAGGTGACTGTTGAACTGACGCAAGTCCTCCCACACTTTGTCCTTGAATGTATTTTGATAATTAATGCTTTGGGCAGTATGTCGACATTACGTTTCTACTTCTCTAAATGAAAAAGTGAAGTAAATGATGGTAAGTTACCTCATGTGAAACCGGCTTTAGTTTTATGTACTAAATGTGTAATTTATTTTAATATTACACAGTACCTCTCAGAAGTTTGGCAGCCTTTTGTATTTAATAGGATAAGAATATAAAACTTTGGACTGGTGTATTTTTTTTTTAAACAAATTGAAATTACCCTTAAAGTTGAATTTTGATGTATAGTGACCACATGAAACTAGTTCAGTGATTATTTTAACAAATTTGGTGCATTCTTTTATTCATTTTGATCCCTATTTTAGTAACATCTTATAAATTAACTTATATGTAAATGTAAATTCTTAGAAAGGCTCCTGTAAATTTAAATTGTAAATAAGTTGGAGATGTTTAAAAGACAGGTTCACATTGAACATTAAAAGTTTTTCTTCTTGCTGTAATCATCCGTCCTGTTAATACGAATTAAAGATTATTTCCAGATGTGCTTTTAATGTAAGTGATGAGGACAAAATCCAGTCCTCATTTAGTGCAAAAGTGTATTTAAAAATGTGAAACCTTGAATTAGTCAAATCAAATTGTAAAAAAAATTAAAAATTCTTAATGTTAGTCTAAGTCCCTCTTTTTCTTACTGTGCTTCCACCATAGCACAGGTTGTCACGGCAAACACTGTCCAAGGTGTGGTTATCGATGCTGATCTCAATTTTCAGAATCATATTTCTTATATTTCTAAAACTGTATATTTCTAAAGTCAGACCCATTTTATCTTTACCAGATTCTGAAAAGTTGGTTCATGCTTTTTATTTCAAGTAGGTGAGACTACTGTAACACACTTATACCAGGAGTAACAAAACAAGCACTTTATAAACTGCAGCTCATTCAGAATGCTGCAGCCAGATTTTCAACAAGAACCAAAAGATGTGAACACATCACTCCAATTTTAACATCTCTTCATTGACTTCTTCCAGTGAAGCAAAGAATTGATTTTGAAATTTTATTTATTGTTCTTAAAGTTTTGGATGGCGCAGCTCCTTTCTATATCTCTGACATGCTCACAGAATACACACCAAACAGATCCCTAAGATCAACAAGTAAAGGTCTACTCACTATTCTAAGAATACATTCACAATCATCCCATGGTACTTTCAGTCATTATGGTCCTACTCTTTGGAATTCCCCACCGCAGGAACTCAGATCTGCTTAAAGTTGGCCCCGAAGGCGTCACCCCGTTTCCTCTGCAGTCAGTAATATACCCATTAAGTATGTATCAATACTTCTCAGTATATGGTTTTAAAATCAAATGCTATTTGTATATTAAAGATGATCTGCGGTGCTCTATGTATGTCTGTCCAATAGTTCAGTATGTTTTGACAAGCCCAAAAAATATGATAGTGATTTGCACCTCGACAGCTATAATTTCTCCAACACTGAGAGTTGCCATTATAATAGTGTGACTTCACATGTGGAGTAATAATAAAAAACCATGCAACATTATTCCATACATGAGATTTTGTGCATACAGTATATCCTGCCATTCTTCCTCTGTTATTTGTAAACCTCCTTCCTTCTCCCACCTTTCCTTTGTATAGTGATCCTCCAAAGCCTTGAGACACGCATATAGTTGTGATATGATCCCTCTATTTTTATCTGATTTGTATGCATTCATGAAAAGTTGAATAAAGGCTATTATGGTATTTTTATTCTTTGTGATCTTTTGATTATAATAATTTCTTAAATGGAAAAAATCTGAATTGATCCTCTCTTTCTAATGTGTATGTCTCAGAGTTTGAAAACACATGATTTCATTTTTCTCTACAATACCGCTTATAGATGTTCTACATTTTTTTAATCCAGAATTTGTATCCAAAAGTATTCGGAGTAAGCTCTGATACATATGCACACCAATTTAGGATTTTAATGTCCTCTTCTAGGTCATGTACTTTTATAACCTTTTTTCCAGACTTATTTTCTTATAAAAGTAGACTAGAAACATTTCTTTCTTACAGGCTTTTAGTTTTTAATTTTTTTTTGTTACTTGCAGTATTACCTTCTTTTTGTCTTATGGTGTCTTTGTATGTATTTTATGTGTATTGCTAATGTAATGATACTGTATGCTTTGTCTTGTTTTTGTGATGCACACTGAGTTTGCATGAAATGTGCTATATGAATAAAATTAAATTGAATATGAAGTGAATAAGCATCAGTCAATTTTTAAATAAATTTTGTCTAAGATCACGTTCCATGAAAGGGATTTTTTTTTTTATGTCCAGCATGAATGATTAAAAAAGTAAAGCCTGTTATAATTCTCATTTATGTACTTGAATGTTGGTTTCACAAATTTAAAAAGTTAAAAAGACCACTTTTTAAAATATTACCTACTATTTAACAGGATAGCTTGGTCTTACAGTGTGTAACCTAATTCTGCCTTTAATTTCAGAGGTTTACTTGGTTTAGTCCGGTACTCTCCGGTCTCTTGTCTGCCTTAAAAAAACATTTCCTGAATGTTTGATTTCGAGGGCATCAGAAGCAATTCAAATGTGGGGGAGACAATATTTCAAGTGTGTCAGAATTTTTTAACAGTACATGCCATTTCCTGTACTTTGGAGCATTTTAACAGCTGTTTTGCCACTTTGAGTTGACTGTACTGCGTGAGAAACATAATGTGTACATTTTGTAATTACATCTAGAGAAGTGTTTAGCCCCAGATCACTTATTAAAGTTAAAAGTACAGAAATGGATGAATTCATTTAATAATTAGAGTAATATACAGGTGATGCCATCATTTGCCAATTACATTTTTTCTTTTTGAGTGCCTTTACAAATAACTCACATTGATTTACAGTTTGAAAGTGAGCATAGCATGAGGTGATTCACTGCAGAACAGATTAAACGCTCTGTGAACAGACTGACATGCTGATTTTAAAAAGTGAAGGAGACATGTCTCCTCTCGTATAATGGTGTTGATGCCCATGCTTGATTTAATGGGAATATACAAGGATGGCAGTCAGGTCTTTGAACATACTAGATTTTCAATATGACATGAAGAGAAACTGTATACGTTGGGCTGTTGAAGTGACAGTTTCACAGTAGTTACACAAGCTACAACACGTCGTCTTGAGATACGTGAACTCCTCTCCTGCTAACATGAGAATCTAGCACTTTGAAACTCATGTATCATCAACCAAGTAGAATATTTATCATTAACACCATTAAATGCTTTCTATGACTACATACTAAAAAAAAAAACAAAAAAAAACAGATGACAGCAATTTGTGGAAAAACACATAAGCTTTTATTATTTGACAACATTTCTGCCATACAATGGACACAGCAGTATACTGGAGACAATTTATTTCATTACAACATGGAAGGCATTGGAGGACTCAATCACACGTGCACTGACTGAAATGCTTAGCTCCCCCTCCAGTACACACAAACACACATATACAAAACAAAAGACAATGCATAGATGATACTGGCAGGAAGACTGATGGATCCTTGGAAGAGTGCATGTGTGTGTGCATGTGTCTATGTGTGTGTGTGCGCTTATCTCTAATGGACTAATTTGTATGAGAAGTTAGTTGTGCGTGTGTAGAATCATGATTTATGAATTAGAGGGCCTGGCGAGTAGTGTGTTTGCATAATGTGCCTTGTTTGGAAGGATTCTCCGTCTGGCTTCTTAATACAGACGTTTCTCGTAACTGTGGGAAAAAAGAAGAGAAGGAAAAAAAAAGATCACACGACTATCCATGATACTCCCTGAGGTTTCCTGTCAAGAACAGACGCAAGAGCGGCCACGATGGAGTCGCTAAAGAGGAAGTTTAACTTGAAGGTTTTTGTAGCTGTGGCGAGACATGAAACTAAAAACTTGAACAGAACAATGTGGATCTGAAGAAGCACCAACTTGTGTTTGCTTAAAGTGTGTTTTATTTGTGTGTACCTGTGCAGGCTGTGGACTCCGCCCTCCATTTGAGCTGATGATGTTCTCTTTTCAAATTTTAAATCTCCAGAGTACATCATGGCTCTGCCGGGAAGAACGAAAGAAAGAGATGCTGTTACATGTACACATCATCAAGGGAAGAAACACAAAAGTAAAATCATGTAAATGCTGGGAGGTGAATTCTGTGGAACTCAGGCTACAGCCATACAAACAGCTCTGTGATGTTGAGCTAAATGTTTACATGCTCCAGATGTGAATCCTTAGGCGCCTACAGAGATGACCAAACAAATATTTCAAATTGTATATTTAATCACTTTCATTTAATAACTTTGTCCTGATTCTTACTTTCATTTAATAACTTTGTCCTGATTCTTAATTTTGGCTTCATTTTCTCAAGTTTGCCTAAGAAATCAAAAAGTTACCGTGCTTAAACCATAAAAATCAAACTATCCAATTAGATTTTTTTTGTTGCTGTTGTCTCTGGGCGGAGGGAAGGTCAGCCAACTTAGTCATTGGTTAGGACTTCATAACCAGGACAGAAGGCCACAGCTGTGTGTGCTTGTTTAGAAAATGATGGGTGAATTAATTCATCATATTTTGCATCTTAATTTAACACTGCCTTATTATGTTTATTTGGTAATGATGGTGTGTTGAATAAATGTATTTGATTTTGAAACAGTAACTTTATGATGGTGAAAAAATTACCCCCTTTTCACAATTAAAAAAAAAAAAAAAAAAAAAGCCCCTGCAGTCACTTCACCCTGGTGCCAGTGTGAGCCAGACAAAGGCTATTTTGCCATCCACTGACAAGAATAATATGTGGCAGGTTTTACATTTCCACTTATCTTTGCATGCCATCCTAAACGATGTGTTTTGTTGGACTTGTTTACATTGAGTATAGAGCAGACGCCCGAGGTTGAAATAATTATTATGGCTTTTCTTGTTTACCTTATGTAATGGTTAGTTAGTGTTACAGTTGCTTATCCCTTCTAAAATCTTTTGCCCCATTACTATTTTTTGGGCAGGGGGCTTTGTTAATTGTGGTTGGCCACTGACATACATAATATTAACCTGCTTAAAAATAAAAATAGACTAGATCCTTATAGATTGCAATGACCTGTATACAGTCACATTCCTGTCAATAGTAGTAGAGGCTTCAGTGGAGTCAGGCAAAGAGATTGTGTTGACAAGTGTTTGTGTTTTTTTTTGTTTTTTTTTACCTGAGTTGCGTGAGACTCTTTGAGCCGATGTCCTGACAGGAGTGCTGAATGCCAGCCAGCAGGTAGGGAACAAACTTGTGGATGGAGCCTTTGTCCTGCACTGCTCCAGAAACACCCTGAGCAACTTTAATCTTATCACACTCGCTGTAGTGGGGAGAGGAGGGGGGAAAAAAAAAAAAGGAAATGAGTGAGTTGTGTGGTGGAGTTAGCCTGTGTGCTGCCATCTAGTGGGCTCATGATGAGATGAATGATCCAAAGCACTGTTCTTTATTTAAAGCTCCCTCTTGAGAGAGTTGTGATGTTCCTTTTCTAATAAGATCATCATTCTTCTCTATTTTGGGGGTGTGAACAGAATGGTAGTGAGGCTGAGTAGAGATGGATTTTGTTTTGTTTGTAGTTGTAGTATAACCTGCACATATAAAAGTATGCATTTAGTATGTTAGCCCAGTTTAATTTATGCTACTGTACCTGAAGTATCTCGTTTGGGAGCCCAGGTTCTTGTCCATGGCATCTAAAGAACCCATGCCACGATATTTCTTCAGCCTGATACCGTCAGAGAAGAAATATTCCCCGGGAGCTTCAGAGGTGGCAGCTAGCAGGGAGCCCATCATCACTGAATCGAGACAGAGGGAGCAACTGGTCAGTCAAATTAAAGTGACTAAAAAAAAAATCCTAACAATCTAACTGATCTTCATTATTAACTCTTACACACTGACTGAGGCCATACCTGTGGATGCTCCCAGCGCCAGGGCTTTGGCGATGTGTCCGACAGTCTGGATGCCGCCATCTGCGATGACCGGCACCCCGAAGCGTCTGGCGTACTCAGACACCTTATAGACAGCTGTGGCCTGAGGCCTGCCACATGCTAGCACTGTGAGGAGGAGAGACACATAGAGGATTGAAGTGATGTGACACAATGTGTACGACTGAAGACATTAGTCATCTTAACCACAGGTTACTGGTCTCATGACTACTGGCTATACACACCCTTCATTTATCAGATAATACACTGCAGACACTTGCAAAATGCTAACCCTGCTCACCACATGTCTTTTTTACCCAGGAGTGCTGAAAAAGTTTAACATATACTTTTTTCAATTTTATTTTAAATCAACAGACATCAAACAAAAACTTTACAACTGAGCTCAAAGATTTGGATCAAGTTTCTAAAAGGCGTTTATGATAGAAACTCCCAGGAAATAGTGTGTATAAAAAAAACAAAAAAAAACCCCACATTGGATTCTGTAGTGATTTTTTTAAAGAAAAGTGGGAAAGAGGAAGTTAAATCTGTCACATCAGCAGACAAATGCCCCACTTCAGTAAGTCTCTTCTCACATACTATGCCATCGTTGTTCAGCCAAACACTGCCAGTTTAAAAGACTTCAAACTAGTAATGTTTCACATCAGGTAAGGGACTAACAATCAAGCCCAACACCGGCGCCAAAAAGGAGAAACCTCACAATTCCTGTTTTAACACTACAGTTGTTTTGCTTCCCGTCAACTCAGGGCTGCACGGTACTTACCCAACTAATATGCCTGCCCTGCATTCACGTCACTGATGGAGAGAAAGCTGGTATGATCACAGCTTGGCAAGGTACACATCATGATATTTGTGATACTCCTGTTCAGGCCTCATTTCAGAAACCATGTGACCAAATCAGAATTTAAAAAAAAAAAAAAAAAATCCTTTTTCAACCATGATGCTGCTCAAACGCATCCTCTCAGACATCCATTGCATCTCAATAGTGTGTCACCTTTCAGTGCAACACTCACAGCTGGCAGCGCATTTCAATGTCATGCTACTGTATGTCCAAATGCAGGCTACGCACTGTACTGACCTACTGACTGATAAGGCTCTGTCTACACACGAGGCATTTCAGACTTTCTTCATGTGTGTAGTTGTCGGTGTGATGTAGGTATTATTATTTTGTGTCTCTCAAATTGTGGTGATGTGTTTTAAGATTTCATTATTATTGTTTTTATGTCTGTAAACCATAAATAAAACATAATAAAAATAAAAATCATTTCAGGTTTCATGTCCATATTCATCTGTTTTATGTGTGTAGCTAAACTGATACACAGCGCATCTATTTCACTCTGATGACATCATCAAGACCAGAGACTAGGAGGTCAGTAAAGTGGGGGGAGAAGGAGCAACATTCACTCGGGATGATTGACATATTAGTGAGGACGCAAGAACAAGCAAAACCCCAAAACCCCACAACACCCGAGGCCAGCTCTCTACAACCAAACCTACTGCTACTACTTCTACTGATGCAAAGCCGTTAACCAATCGATGCAGCAGGCTGTGAAGGGAGGGAGGGAGAGCACGCCGTGATTGTGGAGCCAATGGGAGTTGAGAGCAGGCCAAAGAGGGTGAGGGAACTTACTGCAGTATCCTGTAACAGTGGTGGGGTGTTTGGGGCTGTGGAGCTTTATTGCTGGTGGTATACTGGGGGGAGCTGAACACAGACATTCAAACACACACACATACATATACACACACACCATACAAAACACGAAGGAAGGAATTTAAGAGGACGAAAAAGCAGAAGAGGAGGCAGGTATGAAGAGGACAGACAAAAAACTAAAAAAAATGTTGTCTTTAAAAAAAAAATAATTAAAAAAAAAAAGGATGAAATTGGAAAAAAAACAACTATTTCCCACGATTTGAGAAGAATCTTGGACAAAATGACGAGACACCGAGAAGCACAAAGACAAACAATTAACGAAACTTTTAACTATGGCAAATGTATCCCAATAACTATTTGTAAAAATCCAGAAAATAAAATCCAGAGTATTGTTGTTTTCACGCCAGATACAAAAACTCACAACCACCCTAACTGCTTCATTTAACCTACGACTTCATTTCTTAAATACAGACGATATACAATATTCAGCTTTGCAGATGGTCACAATAACAGATCAGGTGATTATGGTACTTTCCATCCCTGATGTAATTTGAGAGATTTCACTCTGAAGCCCAAAGCATTAATGAAGAATGTGATATGACGGGAGTGTCCAGAGAAATATCAACAACCGCTGCATCCAAAGTAGCACAGAGACCCTTGTGGACAAACTATGCCAAAGACATTAAAATCATTTAAAGATGCTCATGTTTCCACCAGGCCCTGCAGAATTGCACTAAAGCATTACCACAAGTACTACATACTGTTGCGCTATTGAGTTTTAACAGCATACTCTCACATCCCTGCATAAGGAACAGGCAACCTCGAAATCTAAAGAGCACAACAAGCAGCTAATACAATAAAACCACTTTGGTTTTGCTGTAAAAATATACAGTGATATACTAAAGACGTTCCCTTTTTGATACAGATGTTCCTTTTCTCCCTTTGATTGACATCTATAATAACCACATTGTGGGTGGGAGCCGGCAGTTAAAACTGATGTATTTTTTTTGGTAGTCAGTCACTCACCTTCCTGAGTGATGCAAATGGAGCCGCTGCCCATCCCCACTCTCAGTCCGTCCACACCTGCATCGATCAGGTTCTTGGCCTGAGCTGCAGTCACCACTGCAGAGGACAGAGGGAGACAGAGAGGCTGTTAGTTGAGTAGAAGCCATTAAGGACAACCAATGCCAAATATTACATGAGCACATTTTCTTTTTTCTCGACTAAAAAAAAAAAAAAAAATGAAGATGATTAATTAACCTAGCCTCACCTAGTCATAATACACAAACAGCATCAATATGAAAGCCAGCTCTCTACAAGCTTCACATAGGACAGTCAGCTGGGATCAATGAAAGCATGTGTTTTGATTATTTTATACATGTATGCATATAAGTAGTTACCATTGCCTCCAATGACTTGTAAACTTGGGTACTTCTCTTTTATGTATTTGATCATGTTGATCTGGAAGATTGAGTTGCCCTGAGATGAGTCCTGTAGGTACGGAAGAAACACATCCCTTATTATAAAAACACATCCCTTATTATAAAAGAATCTAGATCAGATCAGAGCAGTCTGTACCTATTAATGTACTCCTACAGCTTAAGAGAGATCAAAGTTGTTGTCCTGCATGTATCTTTATCAGAACGATCATCTCATGAATAAACACCCAATGGCAGCAAATTTAAATGTTAACCTGTTACGCATCTGTAAAATAGCTTGCTTGCTTTCCTAATGCATTACTAATTCAAAAACTGATGCCAGTGAAATAGCAAAAACCAGAATGAGACCAGTCCTCTAGATCAGACTTTAACCTCTATGCTTAATCTTTATAAGTCCTCCTCACCAGTACGACCACATCCACCCCACTCTGCACCAGCAGGTCCAGTCGGTATTTGTCATCATTGTGTGTGCCGATGGCGGCGCCGCACAGCAGCTGTTTGCGAGAGTCTTTGGAGGCCAGAGGGAAGTCTCTGTTCTTCTTCAGGTCCGTGCGGGCGATGATGGACACTAGGGAGCCCTCTTCATTCACTATTGGAAGTTTACCTGCAGGAGCCAGCCAGAGCGTTTACACATGTGTAGATACACCAGGATGTAGGTTAAAAGAGCGCTGCAAATTGTCAACCTTATCTCTATCTGAATTAGCGGTGTAGTGTGAAAAACAACAGTTTAATGTTGTGTGTATCTGGGGGGCAGCAGCAAAATCTGTTGTTTCAGCTGAATGTTCACCTGCAGCTGCGTCAGGATTCAGGCTCGTCTAACATTAACAGCTCATAGTGAATTTACACTCATTAACATAACTCCTGTGAATTATTTAGGTGATGGTTTTAAGAAACAGGAGTGCCTTTTCTCTTTAATTCTCTATTAATTTGTTACTATCTGGAAACAAACCTACTGCTCACCTTTCTTACTCCTCTGGAGGATTTCATTGGCTTCTTTCAGTGTCACTCCTGCGTCGGCGACCACTAGATCTTCCCTTTTTGTCATCACCTGTAAAGACAGCGATACACACACACACACACACACAGGACAAAAATAAAATACACATCTGAACCAGAATGAAGAAACCTCTAGTGTTTCTAATGGCTTTGAGATGCAAAAGCAGCTTTGGAGATACATGTGCTGAAGGAAAAAAAAAGTATGACTTCTATTTCTAAACTGTACCCACCTCGCTGAGGGGCAGGTGGTGTTCCTCTTCCTTCAAGAAGTCGATGTCTCTGGATGAGATGATGCCTACCAGCTTGCCGCCCATCTTACCATTGTCTGTAATGGGGATGCCACAGAAACCGTGCCGAGCCTTAGCCTGGAAGACGTCGCGTACGCACTCGTTGGGGCTCATCACCACAGGGTCCGTGATGAAGCCCTGCTCGTACCGCTGGAGGGAGGAAGGGAGGGAAGGAGGTGAGGAAAAAGGAGGGATGGGGGCAGGACAAAAAAAAAAAAAAAATCACAGAGGTACTACTGGATCTAACTACAACGCAAACTGACTAAAAAGCAGCAACTAAAAAGACAAGAAAAACACAAATGAGAAGATAATGTGAGTCGGAGAAAAGGATGATAGACACACAAAATGAATGAATGCGAACATAGAAAAGAGTCATAAAAGAGGCTGAAAGAGAAAGAGAGGGTTCAGGTTAATCTTCAAATAGAGAAAATAACCTGAAGCAAAGAAAGAGACAGTAAACGATGAGATGAATGAAATTAGAAAAAAAAAATGAAAGAGAAGGAAAGAATGAAAATGAACATCACAGATAGTCAGCGTTGCTACCTTGACTTTGCGAACTTCATTGGCCTGGAACTCTGGAGTGCAGTTGTGATGAATGAAGCCGATGCCGCCTGTTAGCTGGGAGGAGACGGTGCATCAGTCACGTTTTGAATATGCAAAACAACACAACCATCCACAGAGAGAGTGTATTTGTTGTGTTTGCGTGTCGTACTTACTGCCATAGCGATTGCCATGTTGGCTTCTGTGACTGTGTCCATGGGAGAGGACACGAAGGGAGTTTTCATGGTGATTTGTTTAGTGAGTGCTGAGGTCAGATCCTGTACAACACACAGCAGACGGACATTTTTTCTTTTTTTTTTTTTTTTTTACTTGTTACTAATAAAGCGAATAAACTAATGAATCATACACATCAAAAGGCTCAACATTTTAATATGTTAGCACTAAAAGTTAGGTAAGTATTTACTGTATATTAGGTGTTGGTGAAATGTGTGTATGCTCAACTATGTATTCTGTGACGCTACGATTCCCAGCTGTGGTTTGTGGATGCATCAGATTCAGGGAATATCTGTGATAGGAGGAGCGATAATCCTCAACTCCCATCGCTCAGACTCAGATTAGTTTAATACCACAACAGCTGCGTTAATCAGATTGTGTATATTTCGCATGTTATTTGACCCTCTTCATCACTCACCACTTGGTCTGATGTGAAGTTGATGTAACCTGGAAGTATCAGGAAGTCACTGAGAGAGAGACGAGAAGAGACTTAGGGCAATACAAAAAGAGGTGACATCATCAGATTTCAGTAACACATTGATTATAATATTCACTAGTTTAGCAGAAAAATCAAAAAGTGGTGAAGGGACAAATGTGAGTGCACAGACTGAGCAGGAATTAACCGGACTATCTTCCTGAGGAATCCTCGGCGTGTTATTGCATTACACTACGAGGACATGTGACACGCTTATGCAGAGAATCTTTTGCAATGCAAAGCATGCTGCTGCACGTAGCACAAGCTTCACAGCAGCTTGAATGGCTGTTAATCCATTGCTACCCTTTTAACACTAATCAATGAACTCAACAGGTTCAGCTGGTCATAGGAAGCATTAACAATGTAATCTGATACCACTGGTCTTATCTATTTATTAAATAGCAATAGCATTCTCATTTCAATTACTTTTACATTTTAGTTTTCATTTACCGTCTTTGTGTTTTATATTTTGTTTAGTTTGTATTGCTTTTTGTTTTAATCTGTTCTAAATGTGTTTCATTTTTATCATAAAGCACTCTGTAATTGTGTTTTGAAAGGTGCTATATAAATACAGTTTATTTTTATATGATTTATTATATGATCTATCAACTGATTGATACATCATTAAGTCGATAAAATGTCATAACTGAGTTAAACATTTCTCCTGGTTGGCATTTATACAACTGTCTGAAGTCATATATTCCATTTAAAATGATATGGAACACATAAATGCAGCAATTCCTCACATTTGACTAGTCTATAATTGTGTCAAAATCAGGTTGTTACACATCACTACGGTTTGCATTTTGTTGCAGAGAGGATGACCAAGATGAGAGTTGTCCTAAATATAGCTGTTGTCCACACACTAGCATAACAACGTGTAGCTGCTCCTAAATTTGGAAGCAGTGTGTTTACATGAGGAATGTTCCTTTCAAACGAGTCGTTTCCAAGAGGCTGCAATTGACATTATGTTAGTGTGGTGCTGTTCTTGTTTTCTGAGCATGTTGCGTACCAGCAATCATTTCGTAACCAGCAGCATATCATTTCAAAGGTGAAAGCACCTTTGCTTTCACCTTTGAAATGATATGCCTAAGATAAGTCGCCATAAAGCTTCACTGGAGGCTCGAATACAAACAAACTTGCTTTACTGTCAACAATGAATGCTGAACATGGTCATATAAACACAGGGTCACAAAGTGTATGAAGTTTGTTCCTATAATAAAAACAGTGGATGACTTACACATTAACTATCACAGGTTTCTGGTAACTTCTTACTTAATTGTGTGAATACTTTGGACATCTAAAGGGTTACGCTACACATTTTAAACATGTAGTTTGCTTGTCAAGTGGAGTAACAACTCAACCTGTGAGAAACTGTTGTGTTGTATCCTCTGACTCTAAAGGGAACTTACAAGTTTAAAATAAATAACTCATGTCGTCAGAGTTATCTTTGGCCTTGAAATGTAAGTCAATATAAAGCTTGCACTGGAATGAAAAGCAGTGTGAATGAAGCAGGCGTTTAAACAGCAAGGAGAGAGTATCATTAAAATGAACTTTGTTGCATTGTGGGAAATGTAGGATCAGGTGCTTTGTTCTATTTTAGGGACTAACTTCCCCTTTAACAGGACAGTGCTGCTTTTGATCAAAGTGAGGCCTTATTAAGTTCTGTACATTAATATGCCACATGTCTTCATGCTGTAACATGATAACCTGCTGAGGATGCCCAAGAAAGTCATGCATGTCATGTCCTGTTCAAGAGTATGCGCACTCACATTTTCCTGTATGCCCTTGGGGTTTTTGAGATTTATGAACTACAAAATAATAATGGTCCATTTTGAATGAACCCACCCTGGCACGTGATCTACCAGGCAATCGTTCATTCATTCATGTAATGTTGATAACTGTTTTACACCCCCTCAGTAGGAGGCTGCCGATCAGTGTCACGTTAGCAGTGTGCAGACACCAGTCTAACGGTCGCTGGGCAACTGACAAACATCCCACAACCATTAATTAGCACCGCTAACGTTACCGCAGTGAAAACGTTTCTGTCAGCACACACGCGCTAAATTAGACAGTGACTCATTAACCGTGGCGGTTGGTGGGCGGGGGTGAACATGGTGTCTTTACTTGTATGTGAGCCCGTCTCCTCCGTTGAACAACTGTTGTCCGGTCAGCCCGTCGTCAGGGACGTAACCCGTCTGCCCGCTGATCAGGTAGTCCGCCATGGCGTACCGATAACACTTAAAAAGCTTATGAAGCCCTCCTCAGTCTCTTTAATTATCAAAAATTGACACGCTGCTAAAGTAGCGTGCACACACACGGAGGCCCGGGTACCGCGGACCTACAACTTTCTCCGTTGTGCTTCTCGGTCGGTTAATGTTCCGACGTCGTCCTCCACTGCTCTGTCTGTATTAGCCGGTGAGATTCCTGTTGTCCGTCAGTGGCTACAGACCCAACAAGGAGATGTCAGTGTGAAAGATTATCTTTCCTTTTTCAGGCCTCTCTGTCAGCAAGAGCTGTTCTCTCATGCTCTCTCTACAGCTGCCTCCAACACGTGTGTGTTCCTGTGTGACAGTGTTTCCGACACTGACGTCAGGTCCGGTCATGAGGCGTTTATGAAGTGTCGGAATAATCGGAAAAATGAATAACCCCTTGTGAAAATTAACATGACCGTCCTAAACCTTCAGGAACAGTACCAACACCAAGTCGGTGAATGTGTGAATATGTGAATAAATCTGTGAACAAATTATATAGACAGTGAGTTTACACAAATACACAGAGAAACTGTGTTTTTTTTGTTTGTTTGTTTGGGTTTTTTTGTTTGTTTTTTTTGGGGGGGCGTCTGAAAATCAAAGTTCCCACACTGATGAGACATTAAAGTAAAGCTCCTTTTCTTTTTTTTTTACAACTGAATCTGATTGGTCAAACGTAGAGTCAATCTGTCCAATCAGGGGGAAGATGTTTCAGACGCGTTCTCATTGCAGGCCCCTGGAATTTAAAGCATAAATGTGTAAATAATATTATCATTACAACAGATCTGTTTAATGGATCAATTATCAAAACAGAAAAAATAATATTCTGCAGCTGTATCTGAAGATGTTGATAAAAGTGCTATAGGGAACCATGAAGAGCAGTTTATTTTAGTGCACAATTGCACATATTAAGTATATTACTGCTAATATACTGCAGTGTGACCTACTTTTTATGTGTTTACATTCTAAAAAAAAATATTGCCACAACATTTTCATAAAGGTTGACAGATTCACAGGAGTAAGACAAGAAAAATGTTCCCTAAACCTGAATTTTACAAAAGCTACTTAAAAAAACATCCCCCATACAGCTGTCTTTATGTAGGAATAAACACTGAGTGTGCAATCCTCATCACGCTCTATGTTACTGTGAGATGGTGAAACTGGGTCACAAACAGAACGCCATGCAGAGCAGTGGAGCACTTAATGCTGTCTTGGCACACATCTACATTAACTATATTAGGCTGCAGGCACACTATGCCCTGTGTGAAACGTGCCAATCTGAAAATGTCAGAGGTGGTCTGGCTTTCTATTGCACTTGTCAACACTGCAGTGAGTGCAGAGAAACACACTTTCACACAACCCAGGCAAAATCCCACCACTTCTTTTTATGCTGACTCAATGTAACCTTCTGTATGAACCTCTTTGCAACATTGTATTCTGTTGTTGGAAATGTTGCACAGTAGAGACACCTGTAGTTTGTCTATCAGTCTCTCATTTAGATTACTAGCACAGATGTGAAAGCTCTAGATACAGCTCTGTACTCCTTACTAATGAATGGTCTACTAAGTACATACTAAAAGGGTCAGCCAATAACATGGAATACTATCTTAATAATCACAAGAACTTCTAACTATATAATTACATCAGGAATAGAAAATAGTTTAAAAACAATTCCTTTATCATAAAATAAATGCAAACAAATTGCACTTATTATATTCTTTCACATTTCAGCCGCATTTTTAATCCACAAAAGTTACTATTAAAAGTTACCATTTTGCAAAAAGGATAAAAAAATGTGTCCAGGTGGTTTTGCTTCAGAAGATGTCATATGAAGCTTGTGTTAAGAGGGCAAGAAAGAGAAGACTTCCTTACAGGATCTTTAATTCATCACATTAACTAAGATTAAAAAAAAAAAACCTGAGACAAATACCCTATGAAAATGTTTAACTCTATTACTTTTTATTTCAAACAAGCACTTTCCCAAATATTATACAAGTTCAATTCAGTTATAAAGGTTATTACTGTTTTGTATGTGTGTGTGTGTGTGTGTGTGTGTATGTTTAATGAATACACAAGAGACAGGGTCCGGTTTTAAAAACTCTCAGTAACTCTATTTCTGTATTAATGTACAACCGTTGAAAATTACAGCAATTTTTTTTTTGATTTTTTTTTTTTCTCTTTTCTTTTTTTTTTTTTTTTTAAACGATCTATCTATCAACAGCCATTTTCCAGAAGAAACGTGAACAATGTGAGCAGGAAGAAAAGAAAAGAAAAAAAAAAAATCAAGAGAAATAACGTGAGGGGATGAATGTAAAGTAAGACAGAAGAGCACGAGATGCGGGNAAGAAAAAAATCAAGAGAAATAACGTGAGGGGATGAATGTAAAGTAAGACAGAAGAGCACGAGATGCGGGGGGGGAGAGAGAGAGAGAGAAGACAAATTAACAGTTAATGTTTATCTTCCGCTGCGGAGTGTTTGAGCATGAGTGTGTGGATGTGGATGTGTTATGTGTTTGCATGCTATGTCAGTGGGTTGGTGCTGTAGTGTGTGAGTGAGTGGATGAGATTACACTTGCTGCTTCAAAAAAGAACTATCATCTGATCAGTGAGGGTGAACAGGTTTCGCTCACCCTGCCGTGACAAGAGGTCAGGCGCACACCAGTTTGGATTTACATTAGCCAAACACAATCAAGCAACAATACCAGTATGATGAGAATAAAAAGACACAAGAATGGAACTGAATAATTCAGCAGTTTTACTTTGATCATAAATCACTCGCAACGGTTTGCTGGCAGTTCTGGTCGGAGCAGATTTGGCACCAACACAAACACCGGAGGGGGGCGGGGAGGGAAAGGTGTGTGTACTGTGAAACACTGGCAACAACATCTGTCATTTATACACACACTCATCTTATTCTTTAGGTTCTTCTGTAAATGAACATGCATCATACATAGGAAAATACTATATTTTGTTTGTTTTTCAAGTAATTTAGGGA